>SNQJ01S0153455.1:0-19644 GCA_010110895.2 Picea sitchensis | reverse complement strand
ATGATTTTAAGGATGGAAATTTATTTTAAAATGTAGAAACCTTGGCGAATCCTACTAATCCTTCATATGCCAACTATAAATGATTGGTGATATTTTTGTAAAAATATTCAAATTTCTAAGGATTTTATATAGTTTTTATAAAAGTTTGGCGATTTTTTAGGTAAAATAATTTTATCCTATAGAATTTGGGCGAATTATTTTTAAAATAGCGAATCTCGTTTTTGGAAAAACCATGGAAAATTAGCCCATGAGCGAAATTTAGCCCCTAAAATCATCCCTGGGACTCAAGGTGTGCCCACGTAACCCCTAGATCTACGGCCTCTGTTACTTCGTAACTTCGGTGTTCGAGGGATCCGTGGTGTGACTTCCTCCTTGCTCCTGGAGTGGTCAACACCAGGCTGACCATGGTCTAGATCTTAGGGTCATGGGAGATGTTGAAACATCCTCAGATCTACAACTCTTATCACTTCGCGAATTTGGTGTTCGGGTGCTCCACTCACTTACCACCACCTTTCGTCTGGAGTGGTCAACGCCAGACTGACCTTGGTATAAATCCAACGGCTAGGGAATATCCCGAAGGATCCCTAAATCTATGGTTCTCGTTACTTCGCAAATCCGACCTTCGGGGGTTTCGACATTATAGCCGCTCCACTCTCCCGAAGTAGGACTTTGTCGAAGTACCATATGCGGTTCCCTCCTCTGGATGATCGGTCGATTAAGAGGGGTTTTTAACAAACTCCCCAAATCCATGACTCTCATCACTTTGTAACTTCGGCGTAGATCCAACGACCAAGGGGACTCTCGAATATCCTTGGATTTGTGGCTCACCTTACCACGCGATAGATGAATGGGTCAAGGTTTACGGTGGGGCAGGTCTATCTGTCCTAGTTGGGGAAACCGTCAGGCACCGATTAACCTTATGGATAATCGTAACCATCAGTTTCCTTCAGTCGGTTTATAAATGGTAAGGTCGAAACACTCCGGAGCTCTGAACTCCCAGGGTTCTGAAGCCAAAAAGGCTTAGCTCCTTTCAGGACCTAGAGAAGGGTTCCCAGACCTTGTTCACATGGGTCCTTTGAAAACTCTCATGGGATACCCACTAATTTCTTAGTCGTGAATTGGTTAAGCACACGGGCATGAGCCCTCAATCATATGGGTGAGAGGTCTGAAGGAGGTGTCCTCCTTCCACAGGGTTTGAACTTAGTATTCCTGTGAAGGTATATTCTAGAGGTCGACAGGACTTAAACATTCCAATAGATCTTACCCTGACCCTCTTACAGACTTACGTCCCAGAAATCTCTAACTGCTAAGCTGAGGCAAGCAAATAACTATTCAAAAGCATGAGTTCACAGAAATATAATACATATTTCTACCATAATCATTCAATATAGAACTCAGTCATAGACATATCAATATACTCAATCATTATTTCCATTTCAATACATAGTGTATGAAAATATTTATCAGAAATCGGAAATCGTGACGTGACTGTTGAAAGGGGTGCCTATTTCCACCCAACCATAGGCACAACCACTCCTGAACGGATTTACCACTATCCACCCTCAAGCTAGACCACGATTCTCTAAGAGAGGCTCTTTCTTCTTGCTCAGTGACAGTCAAGGACATAGGTTACTCTCCTCCTCCCATGGGATCTTGACAACTAGTTTTCTTTATACCAAGCAAGGAGGTCTGCACGAGTACTTCCACAGTCACTCGTCAACCCCATTTATCATCTTGTAACGAAAACCCTACCAACAACTTCTTGCGCCCAGAACGAGCTTATTTCTCAGTTCTTCCTTGAACCAGAGAGATTGCAAGTGCTCTTTTCTCTCGGTCTTTCGACTCTACTCTCTTTGTAGATATGCTTTCTCACTCTTTCACCTCTGCCCACAAATTACCTATTTTCTTTCGTTCCTCAGCAAGGTTGCATGGGTCTAAATCCCCAACTTGTGGCTAGGTATGGACATCTTGCAGATGGGTACTATGCCCCATCTCCCCATTAACTCTTGAGGAGGACTCTTCCAGCTACCACTTCTGACTGGTAATTTATTTTTGGGTCAGAGGATTGTTCTGGGTATGAGCCATTAAATCCAGTAAGGTATTGGTTTGGTGGGGGGTCATCTCAACCATTTCTGGTTCCCCTCACCATCTCTCTCATAGCATCCATGGTCTATCTTGACAAACCCCCCGATCAACAGTTATGTAACACTTATCCATTTTCTATTAATAACAGAAAATACATACATTGACCTTTTATACAAAAAGGTTCATCAAACCCAACATTCACACATATCTAGTCTAACATAGTCTCTTGGCCAGTTATAGGTATATATTTACAAACTGGGGGAAACAGGGGTATTACAATCCTCTCCCCCTTAAAGGAA
Source organism: Picea sitchensis (assembly GCA_010110895.2). Classification (NCBI taxonomy): domain Eukaryota; kingdom Viridiplantae; phylum Streptophyta; class Pinopsida; order Pinales; family Pinaceae; genus Picea; species Picea sitchensis. The sequence goes on along the minus strand of SNQJ01S0153455.1, from coordinate 17,260 downwards.
CATCGTCCTTGATGTTCTATCTACCGATGTGCTCTATATGTACAAAAGTAAACAGAAATGGGTATTCATGTTTCATGGCATCCTCCATTTCCCATGTAGCCTCATATGGGCCAAAGTGTTTCCACTTCACCTTGACCTATGCAATGGTTATGTTCTTGAGTGGGGTTTTCTTCATGTCTATTATGCATTGAGGTTTTGGCAGGAATTCTCCCTCTCGTTCGACCTGAATTACAAAACAGTCAATTATATGATTAGATTCATGTACATATTTCTTCAATAATGAAACATGGAAAACATTATGTGCCTTCACTGTGGGAGTAAGTGTTAATCTATATGCTATAGGTCCCACTCTATCCAAAATTTCATAGGGTCCACAATACCGAGGTGTCGGCTTGGCACAATCTCCCATTCTCAAGGAAATTTTCCTGGGTCTAACTTGGAGATACACATGATCCCCTGTTTTGAACTCTTTAGGAGTCATTTTTCTGTCTGCATAGATTTTTTGTCTATCCTGTGATATTTTCAGATTCTATGTTATCTGAATTACTTGTTGTTCTGTTTGTTTTAGCATGTCTGGACCGATTGTAATTATATCTACTAGGTTATCCCAGCTGATTGGAATCTTGTCCTCTAACACTTGGTCTAATCTCTTTGTCTATCCATTAGTCTCAGGGAGATAGGTTGTGCTAAATAGCAATTTAGTTTCAAAACCAGCAAACAGAGATTTCCAAAAGCTTGAAGTAAATTTCGTATATCTGTCAGATATGATCTCCTTAGGTAATGCCATGCAGTCTAAATATTTATTTCATGAAAATAATGACCATATCTATTTCCTTGGAAGTCGACTTGACGGGAATGAAAAGAGCATCCTTGCTCAATTTGTCCAGAACTACCATGATGGCATTATTCTGCTTGGCCGATTTCGGTTATCCTATGATGAAATCCATGGAGATGGTTTCCCATTTCCATTCTGGAATTGGTAGGGGCTACAACAACCCTAATGGATGTCAGTGCTCTTCCTTAACTTTCTGGCATTCTAGACATTTATCTAAGTAATCAACTATGCCATTTTTCATTCCTGCCTAATAAAATAGTTTCCTACTGGTTGTGATCATTTTCTGATAACGAGGATGACCAATATATGGTCTTTTGTGTAGATCATCCATCATGAATCTCTTCAAGTTGTCACAATTCAGAATATACAGCCTACCTTTGTAAGTTAGCATGCCATCATTCAACAATTGATAACCTTTGTACTTCAGCACTCTTGGCTCTCATTCTAAGTACGATTTTACAGTTTCAAAAAATGCATTTGTTTCTTGTGCACTTTTGACTCTCTTCCTGACATTTGTTTCATAGGTGCTTACAGTTGTTAGGTGAATCACTTTCACACTTTTGCTAAGGGAATCAACGACCCTATTTTCCTTTTCTTTGATATGTTTGATTTCAAAATCAAACTTACTAAGGAGAGCCATCCATCTAGCTTGTCTAGCATTGATATTTGGTTGATCAAATGGATATCTCAACCCACAATGGTCCATCATAAGCACAAATCTCCTACCCATGAGGTAATGCCTCCACATTTTCAAAGCATGCACTATGGCAGCCAAATCTAGATCATGGGTGAAATAATTGATTTCATGCTCATTCAAATTTATGGATTCATATCAAATTACATATTCTTCTTGCATAAGGACTCCTCCGAGTCCTTCCTTGCAAGTGACTATACACATAGGGAAGTCCTTGTTTGGATATGCAATCTTCAGCATAGGTGCATTGGTTAGAAGACATTTGATTTCTTGGAATCTCTCTTCACATTCTGATGTTCAAAGGAATTTATATTCCCTTTTTTTGAAGGGAAATGATTGGGCAACCAATCTTGAAAAATCCCTTTATGAACCTCCTATAGTATCCTGCTAGGCCCATAAAGGATCTAATATCAGATACATCCTTTAGGGTAGGCCAATCCATAATGGCCTTGATATTTCCAGGATCAACTGTCACTCATTCAGAAATAACATGGCCTAAGTAATGGAATTGTTTCTAGAAAAAGGCACACTTACTAAACTTAGCATAGAGTTGATGTTCTCTTAGTACTTGAAGTACTATCTTGAGATGTTCTTCATGTTCTTCCCTATTTTTGGAATAGATTAGGATATCATCAATGAAAACCAATACAAATATATCCAAGAACTTATTGAGTACATTATTCATTAAGCACATAAAAGTGGTTGGTGCATTGGTTAGCCCAAATGGAACCACCACAAATTCATAGTGACCATATCTTGTCCAAAAGGTTGTTTTGTGGATGTCTTCATCCTTAATTAGAACCTAATGGTATCCAAACCTCAAGTCAATCTTAGATAAATGTAGCACCCCTTAATTGGTCAAACAAGTCATTGAACCTCGGAAAGGGATACTTATTCTTTATGGTTATCTTATTGAGTTTCCTATAGTGTATGCACAACCTAAGTGTGCCATACTTTTTTTTCACAAACAAGGATGGTGCTCCCCATGGAGACACACTACTCTGAACATATCCTTTGTCCATCATTTCCTTTAGCTATAACTTGAGCTCAACCAACTCTAGTGTACTCATTCTATAGGGTGTTCTAGACACTGGCACCGCTCTTGGTGCAAGCTCTATTGAAAAGTCAATATATCTTCTTGGAGGTAGACCTGGTACCTCTTCTGGGAACACATCTTTATACTCTCTTAATATGGGATGGTCTTCTAAGATTGGTTTGTTGTTCTCAACAGATTCCAACACATGGATTTCATATAAAGGGCATCATTTTCTACAATACTTCTTCACCTGAAGGGTTGATATTTGTCTCATTGAGATAAGATTTTGAATCCCTTGTAGGGTTACCTTTCTCCCTTATTCATTTTCACACTCCAAAGTTTTATTGTAATAGTCCAACTTGGTTTTATGGGAAAAAAACCATTCCATTCCAATCAACAGGTCATAATATCCTAAAGGAAGTATGTTTAGGGTCACTTGGGCAGGCAATCCACTCATAACAAATTGGCATGTTGGTATGACCTCCGTTTCTTTTATTTTGGTTCCATTGGATAGTTGTACCAACCATGATTTAACATGTTTAACTTGTTGAAACTTACATTTCTCAACAGTTTGAGGGGAAACATAATTCAAAGTAGAACTAGGGTCAATTAAAATGGAAACTAGATGGTTGGCAATCATAACTTCCATCTCCGCCACTGAAGCTTGGTAGTTGTGTTTTTTATTATCCAAGGATGCATACATCTATGGCATGCTCCTAGACACATCATTGATTGTGGTAGCCTCTTGGATGTTGTAGAACCTATGGTTTTTTTGTTTCCTTTATGGGTAGTCTCTCAGCAGATGTTCTTCTCCATAACCCTAACATTTCAAGGGTTCTCTCTTTGTGTTATCAGTATTACCTGAGGCTTTTCCAAAGGGTTTATTTCCACTTTGAGAGGGGAAATTTTTTTGGTATACACTTTTAGCAGGAAGGCTCATCTTAGAACCCTTCCCATAGTTCTTAAATCTTGAGGGCTTAAACCCCTTTTTTCTTGAATCTGGAACTACTTTTCTTCTTCCAGTCCTTCCAAATAGTGTCTTCTAAGGTCTTTGGCTCATCAAATTTAGTTCTGTCCCGAAAGGACTTAGGTAGTCCACTAATAAATCATTGCATTTTTACCTTTTCATCCTTTATGTAGGGTATATGCCTTATCAGCTCAAGGAATTTATTGATATATTCATCTATGGTGAGTTTTCCCAACTTGAGTTCATAGAACTCCTTGGTCTTCCCATCAAATTATTTCTCTGAAAAGTACTTCTTGAAGTATTTCTCAAATTGTTTCCATGACAAGTCCTTCTCATGGATTCCTTTCATGTTCCTAAGATCCTCCCACCAAATGGAGGCCTTTCCATTTAGGTTAAAAATGGCCATTCGAACCTTTAAATTTCAGAGTAGTCATGGACTCTAAAGTACCTCAAGCCAAGCATCCAAATTTATGCTTCTTCCCCTTTCTTAATTTCTCCATCGAAAGTAGGTGGTTTGGCTTTCTTGAACTCTTCAGGGTCATGACTCTTGGAATGTTTCCTCTTCTTTATTTTCCTCTGGAAATGCAAACTAATTTTGCTACTAGAACATTCCCTGGAGTTGTCAGTTTCCTCACCAGAGGATTCTTCCGATGAGTGTCTCTTGGCCCCATGTTGGGCCTTCCTTGAGGTTCTCTTCCTTGTGTGGCCACTTTTAGGGCCATTATTTTGTATCTTAGGTGGAATATAGATTTTCTTCGTATGATGTATGTCCACATGACTGGTTGTTGGTCCATGTTGCAACTACCTTTGTATATCTGATAAGATCTGTAGTAGAACTGCATTAATTTAAATTTGTTTTTCCTTCTCTTTTATCAACCTTTCATTGTCATTATTACAACTTTGTAATCATTCCATGAGGCTTCTTACAGTTTCAGCCAAATCTGGAGGGGTTTCCACCGCCCTCCTTTCATCATATTCTTCCTCACTATTGTGGGATATTTCCCCCAATTCGTGTTGTGTCACAATCCTTTATGTTGTACTTTTCCTGCGGTACACTGACTGTTTGAGTGATGATAAAACATTTTATGTTAGTTAATGATCTACTAGTTTATGAATCAGCACATAGCTCAGATTTTTCAAAACACACACAACAGTAGAAAGTTTCCTTCCTTTCTTTAGTAGATGTTTAACTAAGCCTCTTAGTAATGGGGAAATATAGTGTGTCACCCCTAAAAAATTTCTTATAATATTTTTAAGTGACTCGTTCATCATCCCAAGCAGGCCAAGTGTTGTAACCTCGCTCTCATACCAATTTGTAACACACCCAACCCCTAAGTACCCTTTCTAGGGATAGGACATCAAAATTTTTATTACTCCAATCATCTTTAATAATCTCTCTGAGGTCTTCATCCTCCTTTACTCGCCCGTAGCTTTCTAATGACTGTTACCGGGCTCTAATCTGTCCTCTGGTTTGCAAGATATGGCCTCCCAAAGTTATTCAGGAGTTATTAGTTGAGGGCCATGTGGCTCCACCTCATTAGTACCATCCCCAAGTTTCTTTATCCATGGGGAAGGATCATCCACCATCCAATCCAACGGCAGGACATGGTCTTCATTTAACGCATGAGCTAGAGGGAAGATCGACATTCGACGCTTTGATGTTGATTTCCCCTTTTCCTTTTTGCACACATGTCCTCCGTAATCCCGAATTCCTGAACTCCCGAAGGGTCCAAAATATCTCCACATGGCTCCATCTTTTGGGCCTTTCAACTTACCCATGAGCCCGCATCCAAAACCTCCAGAGTTCTGAAGTTCTAAACTATCGAAGGGTCCAGCCTCACACATGGTGACATGCTAAAAGAAGAGGTAAGGACAGGTGGGTCCTGAACACTCCACTCACCAAATGGGCCAAGTAAGAATGTGCCAGGGGTGACACGCGGTAAGGCATAGATGACAAGTGGCCCCTACAAGGGGTGACACATGTCACGTTTTAATGTGAACATAGGATCTGCAAAGCGTATGAATCCATGTGACATGTGGCACATCAAATGTGATTGTGCATTACCCTAGGTGACGTGAGCATGAAATGTCAGCTTGGATTGATTACCTTCCAATCCCTTCAATCTCACGGTCAAGGTGTGTCCACGTAACCCTTGTATCTACAACCTTCGTTACTTCATAACTTCTATGTTCAGGGGATCCGTGGTGTGACTTCCTCCTTGCTCCCGGAGTGGTCAGTGTCGAGATGACCATGGTATAGATCTAATAGTCATGGGAGATCCCGAAATTTCCTCATATGTACGACTCTTATCACTTCGCGAATTCAACATTTGGGTGCTCCACTCTCTTACGACCCCCTTTCTTTCAGAGTGGTCAACGTCGGACTGACCTTGACATAAATCCAACAGCCATGGAATATCTCAAAGGATCCCTAGATCTACGCTTCTCGTTACTTCGCAGCTCCAAGCTTTAGGGGTTTCGACATTATGGACGCTCCACTCTAGGATAATTTCTTATAACTGCTAACTGATAATTTCTTATAACTGCTAACTACTAACTGAGAACATTCTAGGATAATTTCTTATAACTGCTAACTAAGAAAATTCTAGGATAATTTCTTATAACTGCTAACTGATCAGAAATAGAGAGGTTCTCCTGTGCCTTGAATATATTTTGGAAAAATCCAACTGCCTCCTTTTGTAGTCCTTGATTACATGTGATCACAGTTCCATCTTCCTTGGTAATGTCCCAGATGGTATTTATCAGCTTTCTAGAGTTGGCATAGGCATGAAAGAACTTAGTATTCCTGTCTCTTGAAGGCAATCAGTTTAACCTACTCTTTTGTCTCCGGGTCTCCTCCTCCTATCTCAATAGGACCAATTTTCTTTTTTCTTTTTCTAGTACCAACACTTTGTCTTCCTCCTTCTCGAAACCCCCTTGAAAATTAGTGTACAATGTATCCAAATCCATTTCAATATTTCCCAGTTCCTCCTTAGCTTCTAGTTTATTATTTCTTTCCCGGTTTATCACCATAGACTTAAGCATATTAATCATTTTTACCAAAGCATCCATAGGATTTAAGATCTCATTTCCCAATAGACCATTCTAGTTTGTTCTCACTAAATTTACAAACTCTGGTTCCTCAAGCCATACAGAGTTAAATTTAAAAGGGTAGCAAACCTTTTCTATTTCTTGTTCCAAATGGAGAATCACAGGCATATGATCATAAATATTTGAATTACATACCCAAGTTATGTATCTGATCCCTAACAACGCTAGATCCTCTGAAATAAAAAAACCAGTCCAGTCTCTTTGCAATGTAGTCCAAACCTTCTCTGCCATTTCACCAGGTAGGGAGAAGTTTTAAAGGCTCAACATCGACCAGTCCCTCAACTTGTATCAGTTGGCTAAAATATAGTTGTAAGGGATCAACTCTAGCATGGGCTCCCCACATTTCTCTGTTGGAGGTGGTAAAGTTTATGTCGCCCCCCAGTATCAAATTTTGTTCCTTAAGAAACCCATCTCTTTTAATAACCTCCCAAAATACCTCTCTGTCAGAATAAGGTCCATAGCAATTTATCAATTTCAGTCTTTTACTTAAATCTTTAACTACTCCATCCAACAAAATCCCTGCAGGGGTAAAAAAAGCATAAAACCATCTTTTCTTGGATTCCGGGCAGTCAAAAGTCCACATGAAAGTCCCGAAGAATCCACTCCACAAAAATACAAAGTAGGAAGTAACTTCACAAAAATTTCTCTTCCTTTTGCTTCACAGACCATAGTTTCTTGGATTAACAAAACATATGGTTTTGCTGACTCTAGGAACCTCTTAAGGGATAAAAAATTTGAAGTGCCCCCCACTCCCTTAACATTCATAGTTGCAACAATCATTTTCTAACCCTTTCCATGGCTTTCTGAGCTCTAAGTGCCCTAGGTCCATCAGTCATCATTATCCTGGTAGTAACACAGTTTTCCTTTTATTTCCCTAACTTCCTCGTAGTTCTAGTTTTAAGCAGGGATAAATATTTATCCAAGCCTCCCCGAACTGCTCCCTTCAACAATGAAGCTTCTCCCATCGAAGTGTGATCAGGATCACACTTCCCAATATCCCCCTTTCCATTATTTTCTAACTTCTTTGGTACAGGTTCCCTCCCAACAAAAATTGGCAGAGGTGACCAGGTAAGGATACCTTTATAGAAAGGAATAAAATTAAATATTGTTTCATCTAAATCAGAGAGTACATTTGGGCCCTTCAAACAGCTAACACTATGTGATTCTGTAGAATCTATTCCAGCTCCATTGAGAAGTACATCATGTATACTTACTTGAGAAGGCTCAACCCTCCCCTCCAATCCCACAAGAAGATTTTTTGTAGTGTTTTCCACAGGGGACAGAGCGTAACCCAGACTCCCTTCAATCCCACCAGTCCCAGGATCAAAGTTCATAATCCGTAACGGAAAAAAAAAGTTACCCCTCCCCCCAAGAAAACCATCCGACTTCCCAATCCTTAACAGAGACCTATCTTTCACTGCCCCTGTAGAAACAATATCCCTCTCCTCAATAGGACAACCCTCACCCTCACAGTTATGACAACCTCCAATCCTGTTAGGTTCCACCCCTCCACCAACTTACTTTTTTGAGGTTCAGTTACCATCGACGGAGCAGAAATCCCCCCTTCCAAAGTAATTCATACACCCTCCCCTTCCAACACCCTCTTGTTCTCTAAAGGTACATCTAAGGACTCTACCCGAACTCCCTCCCCACATAGTTCCCTTGGCCTCTTCGCCAAATAAAAATAGTCAAGTTTCCCTACAACCCCAATCTTCTCCTTTGAAACATTCTCAAATAAAGAAACCTCCTTCCCTAAATCCTTCCTCCAATTAAAATCACTAACATGCTGCGAAGAAATAAAATTTGAGCACAATAGGTTTGACTTACCATTCCTAATGTCACAATCTGCTCCCGTAGACAACATGGAATCTGTCCAATCATCAAGAGATGATTTCATGATTGTAGGTTGTATGGAAAGTTTGATTTCTCCACCTTCAACATCCCAAGATGGAATCTTTTTCACTCTATGCCCATTGCATTGATATCGTAGGTGCCCCGTTTCCTTACAAATTGTGCACCTGAATGGAACCCCCATATATTCTAGTCTCTGTTGTATCACATTCCCATGCCAAACAATATCAATTTCGTCCGTAAGACCACTGTAGAGATCAACTTCCACCAACAGTTTTCCCATCCTCCTATCATACCCTGTCAAAATCTTTGAATTATCATAAAGGAATTTTCCGATAGCATTCCCAATCTCCTTAAATGATTCCAGGCTCCATATTACAAGCAGGCACCCAAGCAACAAAACCCACAGATGTGTATATCAGATGTGTTCCTTCTCTGAATTGAAGGCACTGTTAGTGACCAAAATATAATGAAATTTTGAGAGCATATTTTATCTCTCTCTGTTTGACTTTGTGCTTTCTTCATCCTTTTGGCCAGTGTCTTAACCTCCACTTCTTCATCAACCTCCTAGTGATTACTTTTGCCCAGTATCCTTTGGCTTATTTCCCTAAACCTGCAAATAAATGGTTAGCAATCTTTTTTGAAGTTTTTCATATAAATAATGTTTTTCTAAACTATTTTATAGTTTATGAATTATATTATTATATATTTATTTCAAAAAAGGGTGTGTGCTTAAATAATCTTAAGTTATCCTAGTTATCAAAGGTCAAACATATGACAAACCTCAAGTACTTTTAACGAGCCAAAGCTACATGTCAAAACCTAAGCTATAAGTCTTTTCTACTTATTATACTATCCTACATGCTAGCTGCGTATCTAACTTCTATGACAAGTCAAGCCACATGCTAGCTCACAAGTCGATACAAATCTATGAAGATTCATGAATTAAGTCATATGTCAAAGCACAAGTGTCCCTAAACCTTATCGCATATCAAATCACAATCCTAAACTTCTGCTATAGGTTGATTCCATGAGTCAAACCTCAATTCAAGATAGGTCAACACTCCATATCAAACCTAGCGCTGAGCTTCAGAATTCCATTTGCCTCTGTCAAGTACTCGAGATCGCAGGTATCTTGTGCCAAGCCCAATACCTTTATCTTATAGTCATTTCTTCAGACTGGTGTTGTTGTGGAGCTATTCCACATAGCAATACTGAGTGCTAAGTCATAAGGAGGAGAAACACATTCAATATAAGAGACCGAGAGTTTTTCTGCTACAGATCAAGTGCATAGGTAGCAAGACATCATCACAACGCAATACATCAAAAGCCTAATGCACTAAGCCATGCGTTAAGTCGCATGTTGATACACCAACCAGTGTAAGTGCCAAGTTACATGAGATTTTTCCAGAAACAGAAGAAGATATCAGTTTTGCACATTTTCTGAGTGTTGAGCCAGCAAGAAGGAAAGTATTGTATTATAATGACAGTCAAAACAATTTTGATTTTCCATATCTTCTTGTTATAAACCTTTTTGAAAGGAATGGATATCAGGCTCATTGTCAATACCTACAAATGGATTCAGGTGCCAGGATTGATAGTCTCATGCAAAGAAACCAAATATCAATCCAATGATGTTAATGTTTTTATGTTGAAACCCCAGTGTCTGCTTCTGTAAAATATGATACAGTAAGTCTTGGGTGTCCTAGCTTACAACCAATTGTTGTATGACCCGAACAAGTGCCTTGTAGAGCTGTGGCATCGAAGTGTTATAAAACTGGAATTGCTCATCTTGAACAAAACCAACTTTCAAATGCCATGTCTTGTCTGGATAAGGTTTTCTTATAATTGGCAAAAGATAAATCCTTAGGAGTTGACATTAAATCTCAAGCCTCAATTTGTGTGCAGTACAAGATTGATGTTTTACTACTTCAAGAAATTACTCAACTACAACAGATACAAAGGCCTAGTACTGTCAGTACAAAGGAAGAAATGGCTAGATTTTCTTGCCATCTTGGCTCTTTGTCTCTTCTTGCAATTGAAAATACTATAATTAGTCAAAAAGATGAATGTGCCAGCAAGTCCTCAGTTGTGATGATAGTTCTATATCCAATGTGGAATTCTTGGCTCCTAATCCAGATGCCAATTGCATCATAGGCCAGGTCTTCAATGTTGATTAAGATTTGGTAAGTTTCATATAAAGGCATTGAAGGAAACATAATTGGGAGCATAGTTACAGAATCAAGATATACAGTAAAAGGGGAATTGTATTCTTCAATTGGAAAAAATGAACAGAGTTCAAGTGCTCGGTATGAGGTGTTATATGTTCTAAACATAATGGCTATGTTGTCTGTGTCACAAGAAAATTATTTACTAATCCCAAAAGTTTTGTTGATGAATACCTTGCTATTGTGCAGAAAGAGTTGGAAATAGCATAAGTTAAAGTCATGATTGTGTAAAGATGGTTGTTTCAAAGGTGTTATATCAGTTGAAACAAGAATTGGTCAGTGTTCAACTCAGCCCAAAATAATTTTGATGAATTCATGTAAAATTGCCTTCTATAGGAAGTTGGCAGCACAGAGCACACTTTTACAGTGTTTTGCGCTGCCAACAAGGCAATTTCCTATTCTTAAGAATAAAAGTCAAAACAAAACTCTTATTCAGTTGAAGAAGGAACATAACAGCATCCAGATGTCAATTTGGGTTATAGAAGTGTTCATTATCATCCAAGGTTGTTGAAGATGTCGAAGACCTAGATAGGGACAGATATCCATTCCTAGATATTCATTCCCTAATAAATAAGATCTAGATCCTAGGTTTTTGAATGATGATGAACAGTAAGAAGCTGGGAGAGAATGCATTTTTTCAATTTTGAAGATTGTTTCAAAACAGAGCTTTCGGTGGCTTAGATGGGCTTTCATAGCTGACCTTAGCCACCGAAAGTAAATCTTTCGGTGGCTTACAGGTTAAAATTTTGGTTCTCTAGCCATCAAAAGCACAGAGAAGGGCATAGTGGTATTCTTTTTGTACAGATATCAGTTTGGTCTTTTCAAAGAGAAGGAGGATGGTTTCTAAGTCAAGAATTTAATTAAATGGATCAGGTGTAGTGTTATGTTCTATCTTTTGAGACAGATATTGAAGCAAAATATAAAGATGTTTTCCTATTTTTAGTTAAAGATATACCTAGGTGTCAGAACAGGATCTTAAGTTGGCTTGTCATCACCTTGAAGAATGTTGGGCATGTCAAAGATTGCTACAACTATCAAAGATCATGAGGGCTATCAAGATAGAAGTTGACTCCTTAAATAGGATCTTTTCCTATTTTATTGAAACTGTTTTTTGACTTTCCATTTTTAGTATTCTAGATCCATATTTATAGGATCTCATTTGTAGATTGTAAAGGCTATAAAGCCAAAAAAAATTGAGAAACCAGGGGTCGAATTTGGAGAGTTTTTCACACTCTGTACTTAAGCTTCTCATTTGTAGATTAGTTAATACAAGCTTCTTTTGCAATTATCTGTTCAGATTTACAATTTCCTGTCTATTCTATATTTGCACATGGATGTTTAATTCATGTCTATTCTGTTTGTCTAAAGCCTAATAGCTATCATCCTATCTTTGATTTGATGAGTTGAATTGCAAATATCATTACTCATTGTGATTGGCCATTCATGTATCTTTATGTGTGAGTCTGCTGGCATAGTAAGAATCCTCTATGCATTCACTTATTTACAAACCCTCTGAACAGTGATAGTTAAAAGCCTTATCATCTGGTTATGTTTATGCATGTTTTGAGAGAGCAGGTTTGATCTAGTCATCTGAATTGATCCCATTGAGAGAATATTATACACCACTAAGATATTAGTTAAGTTACTAGGCATCTTTGGGATACAGCCTAGAAGAGTTTCCAGGAGTGATAGCAGGCACAATGCCACCACTTTAGCATTAGGCTGTCATGATTCACCAACCAAACCAATTGCAGTACCACCTCCACATCCTTTGTCATTTTAAACAGAAAACAATACCAACCTTTGGTCAGTATAAACACCTCTGACAGATATCCCATAACTGGACCCCATTTATCAGCTACCCATCTATGAAAATCACGTGCTAGAAATGCCCAATAATCAAATCTCCCAACCAACCCCCATGTATAATAGTCTCCAACTTCCTGCATCCCAATATCTTGGCCGAGGGTTACTGCAAGCTTGTGTTTTTTCACCCTCCATGCTTTTAAACCTGCTCTCGTAACATCCTCCCCATTAGCTTTATTAAACCCTTTACACAGATCAATTAAAACTGCAATATTCTTCCCCGACGTCGCCAAATCCTCTCTATCGCAACCTCCCACGGCGCCCCAACAATTTTCTCCTCTCCCAATCTCCGCCACTACCTTCCCAGAGTTTCTTGAACCATTCTTGTCGAGCACTTTCCCCCCATTTTCTAATGCTAAATCCTCATACACCACTCCCTGCTCTGTAACAAAATCTATCGAAGATTTCTCCTCAAATTCCTTACAGTTGATCTCTCCCTCCAAACCCTTCGATGAAGTTAGTGGCAGTAGATGGGTCGTAAATGCACATGAATCCTCTCCTCTTTCCGCTTCCAAAGAAAAAGGGTCATTTATGATTTTGAAGGCTTTCTTTTTCGTTGAACCACTCACACAATCGCCACCTATCCTAGGCAAAGAACGGATCTCCAACTCAGACCCGACTTTACCATCTTTCACATCATCTGCCAATAAAGAAATACGGTACACTCTTAAATCTTCTCTGTAAGCCTCGTCATATCTGAGCAGGCACCCCTGGCTCCACCATTGATCTTCAACCAGGTCACCAACTGGGTTCACATCTGCTGCCTCCATAAGCCCATGAATCTTCTAGGCCAGCTCCAATAGGTATTAAACCCTAGTCTAAACCCTACCCTCCTACATGCACCCAGGCTGTTACATTATCCCAATTCATATATTATATACTATTATGTATATAGAGTTTGAGAAATTCAGTTTTACGTTATCTCCAGGTTGGACAATACGACGCTATGATTGAATTCAATGAATGTAACGACGTTAATTGGCGTTTTCAGAACTCTTCATGTATCTCATTCTTTTTCTTGCCATGAAATCAACCATTCTTTTTATACTAATATTCCTTTCTTGATTGGCGGTATTTCGAGCTAATACTTCCAATTCCTTTAATCATGCCTCATCTTTCTTATTTTCATCCTACACCTTTAATATTTTGTGTCTCTAGGTCGAATTATGTTTTTACAAAGGTCTCCTGATAATTTTCAATTTTTTCCTTGTTGGGTTATTATAGCTTTGATTATTGTTTTCATGGAAATTGATACAAGAAATTGGAGACATACATGTCAAATCAAGTCAAAATGTGTTGATCACAGACTCTTTCCAACCCTCACCCTCACAAGGTTTTCAATGATGATGTATCCTAGAATATAAGAGGAATCAATGGTAAGAGAAAGAAAATGATTTTAAGAAGTAAGGTATGTATTGAATATCTTGATATTTTCATGCTACAAGAAACAAAGAGTTCTAGTAGCTCATTAGATACCATTCTTAAAAATATCTAGAATAATGGCTAGTCCATGGCCCTAGATGTTAGAGGAGCAACTGGAGGTCTTGTTATTCTCTAGAATTCAACAATTGTCATTTTAAATAATTTATTTGCAACTGAAAGAAGTCTAACTACACAATTTAGACTAATAGGCTCCTTAGGCACGTGCTTTATCACCAATGTTTATGGATCTCATCCTTTGGCAGAGAAATACATCTTCTTACAAAGCCTGTAAAACTTAATAGGATTCATTGGGGACCAATTCTAGATTTTAGGAGGAGATTTCAACCTAATCTCTTCCCTCGAGGAGAAAAAGGAGGGATCCATTGGTTGGAACTTGATAGTATATCCTTCAAATTCTTCATGCAATATTGACAACTGATTCATATTGAAAACATCATTGGACTCCACTCATGGAGTAACCAACGAGGAGGATCTCAACAATTTACTTGTGACCTAGTTCGCTTCCTGATATCAGAATCACTTATGATCACATGAAAAAGTTTGGAAGCCAACAATATTCCCTTGACTACTTCAAACCACTGGCCCATTTGTCTAATCCTATATTTTCTAGACATCCCCATTGAGAATCCTTTCTAGTTTGAAAATTATGGCTCTCACAGTCAGATTTCTAGGAAAATATCAACATATGGTGAAATAGAGATGTGGTCTCCAAAGGGAATCTTATGTACCGTTCTTAGAAAAAGATAAAAAACCTCAAGGAATGTCTTATATATTGGAACAAAATGTTCTTTGGGAACATATTTGAGGCCCAAAAATTACTTTGAATCTCAAATGAAGATATCCAACAACAAATCGTCACCTTCGAGAGCTCTTCTAGAGCTAAAACTCTTGTATTAAATGCCTCAACGAAGGAGAGTGCAAAAAAAATTATTCCACCAATCAATGATCCAAAGGAGGCATTCCAAACACATCACTCAACTCAAGAATGCTCAAGGTAATAAGCTTACCTACCACCAAGATATTGAGCACAATATAATAATTTTTTTAAAATCTCTTTCCTTAGAGCCTTAACCAAATCACTTAGTTTCCATTCATTCCATAACTAAAAACATCTTGTGCCTAGTCACATAGGATCATAATTCCAGTCTCATGAATCTAAAAATATTAACCTTGCGGAGGTTGAAGATATTGTTATGGACATGCTTATTGGAAAATGGCTTGGTCCAGATGGCTTCACCATTGATTTTTTCCATTATTACTGGTTTACTGTCAAAAATTAGGTTTGGGCCCTAGTAGTAGAATCCCAAAGAATATCCAATGTTATCCTCGCCATAAAAGAAACCTTCTTTACTCTGATTCCTAAAGAGGATAAGGAGGATGAGCCCAACCCATTCCAACCATATATCCCTATACAATATCAAATATAAAATCATTACCAAAGTCATCTCTTCTTGTCTTAAACCCTCATGTCTCTCCTTGTTTCCCTTGAGCAATACATCTATGTGGAAGGATGTCAAATATTGGAAAACATTATCTTAGTGCATGAAGTAGTGAATTCCTTGAAAACTTCCAAATCTGTAGGGGTACCGATTAAAATGGATATGTCCTTAAATTTTTTCTTTAACACCCCCATGATGGTACAATTCCATGTGTCTCATATCCTAGGATTTTCTCAGAGCTCCCATCCATCCAAACACCTATTAGCCCCTCTCATTGGAATTTTTGTTTATCATTCCTCTTGTGAGGATATCATCACTAAGCTAGATAAGGATCTGTCCAATTGGACCTTTTGAACTCTGAATATTGTTGTCATCTGATCCTCCTTAAATATGTTCTCCACGATATTCCTCTCTATCTCTTATTGTTTTAGGGTAAATGAACCTTGTAGGAGATAACTCCCTTAGGATCTTCCTAGACCTAAGACAAAATAGAGATGTAAATGACATATTTTCGTAGATCTAATTCATACATGAAAATGATCTACAAGTTGATGGAATGGAAGGCTTACCTGATGATTTGACGGTTGTCCCTGCACGCTCCTTATCTACAACCTTCCACGAATATTCCCTTCTCTATTACCGGATTATATATGCACACATAGAGAGACAAAATCCTTTCACAAGATCAAAGTAATCATGTATAAATTAGTGATAAGATCTAATAATGTATCATTACACATGAAAACATTATTTCTCTACAAGGAAATATAACAATTACGTGCACATCCAAATAGATGGAAACATATTGTACATATTCTATTGATAAAAAAAAACGGATTACACCTTACAAATAAGTTGATGCATTCCTTTCCCAAATTCCTTTCCCAAGATCTGTAATCAAATTGCCAGAATAAGTTTTCTTTCTACTTTCTCCTCCCCTTTTCCCATGAAATACCCTCATTATTTATAGAATAGTAGAGATAATATCAAAGGGTAGTTTGGATAAGATCTCCATTCCCAATATGAAAAGCTTCTTGAGTTCGAACCATGAAGAATCTAGGGTTTAATCTCATCTCACGAAACCAATCCTAAATAGGGAGTAATAGACTTGATCATGCCCTGCATTCTTGTAGGGAGCGACCAATTTCCCTTTGCAAGAGGACAAGGACAGACCAACACTTTCTGGTCACGGCATATAAAAGGGAAACCATCGACCAAGCAAAAAGGTACTACAAATTTAGGGGAAAAGTGGTATAATTTAGTGGTTCGGAATACTAACCCCTATATGATACCCATCAAGTGATCAAGTGGCAAATAATTGTATAACAGATGCCCCCTAAAGTGTGAGGTCAAAAAAGGTGTTTGATGGCCAAAATACTTTACAAAAAAAATCACAAATCTTTGGGCAAAGGAACCTGGAAAGAAACCATCATCGGTGATGCATAATAAAAACATCCCCGAGGCAGGCATACCCATGCTCGGTAATAAAAACTAAGCATATCTGCCAAATAATACATTGTGGATCCATGCATGATGCAAGTAAAGATCATGGTCATGAAATAATACATTGTGGATCCATGCATGATGCAAGTAACTAGATCATGGTCATGAAATAATACATTGTGGATCCATGTCACAAGTGAGATCGTATCCATGACCAAGTACAAATGTGGATCTATGTCACTATTGTTAATATTATGGTAGCTTCGGGAGGTATGAACCTCTATTATGACCTATGACGAGATTAGAATCCTCCAGAAGGAAGCAAAGAATTGAAGGAAACCCTAGAC
>SNQJ01S0153454.1:0-22880 GCA_010110895.2 Picea sitchensis | reverse complement strand
TGAAAGTATTCATATATGTCTAGAGTGTGTGAGATTTGATTGATTCATCCATCTCGATCCATTTGATTAAAACATTGCAAGATTAGTTAAGTTACCATGCATCTCTGCGATACAACCTAGGAGAGTTTCCTGGAGTGATAACAAGTTATTTCTTGCGCTATTGTTTGCAACTGTTGAACGATCCAAAAGTTGTAAATAAGTCAACTTAGATGTTAGCTACTTGCATGAAATAACAAGGAGTAGAGGCTATCATATCTGCTCCACTTCCAAAAATAGATTTATGTCAGGATAGTAAGAAAAAATGCACTGGCCAAGAATTTAAGATGACAGTGGAGCTTGGTGGCTAGGACATTGATCCAAAATGGATCCAAGAAGGGCTAAAAATCAAAGTTATCAGAATCATACCAAACTAGTTCCATTGCATCCAGATCGTTGTGTTGATTCTGTTCATATAAGTTTTTTCGCAAATGGATGTCATATGCGAAAGTTATCGCGTTCTGATCAATTTCCCAAACATGCAACAAGTCAAACTAGTCAAAGTCAACAGGATGTACTGCTGAAGTCAACAGTATGATAGGTGACGCCAGCATGATGTCATGATGTAGTTAGTAGGACATGTGGAAGCACCAGGAGGTGACACGTGTCACTCATTTTTGGCATTTTTGGGCTGAGTTGGACTAGTACATAATTGACACGTGGCAGTGTATGAACATGACACGTGGCAGTCTGTATGTGACGTGTCCTAATGACAAGATGACAAGTGGAAGTACGAATGAAAGGTGGTTGTATAGATAATGACATGGCATGGTGACTAGGTTGTATGGATGTTGACGTGGCAGGGTGATTGGGCAGTAAGGAATGATGACGTGGTAGTTGACTCAATAGATGACATGGCAACTGACGTTGCGTTGATTGGGTGGTGACTGGATCATACGGTCAACTAATAGGGTGACACGGGGATTAATCAGAGGGTGCCATGTGGCACCCCAGATTTTTCCAATGTTGGCTAAGCCAAAAAATTTGTTGCGACTGTGTCAGGCTCGAACCCCGACCTCCGGCACGAGCTACAGACTACCCCAACTGCACAAGCCACATGGACAAAGGTGGTTTGTAGTCGAACACATGGTTGAATATTATTTTAAGGTTGATGTGTTGACGATTTAGGGGATAGGTCCTGGTCGGTGGGGGATATCCCGCGACCAAAAGGCTAAGGACTAGGAGCTAGGACCGGGAGGAGGTGAGTGGAGGGTTAGCACCAGGGCATGTGGCTACCATACAATCGAGTTTGGGGCTTGAACAGAGGACAAGGGGCTAAGAACCTAGCACTTGGTCATATGGAAGCGCACATATGACTAGGATCCCGGAGAAGGGGGGTTGTGCCCTAATTTTTGCCAATTTTGGGTTTTTGCACTCTATTATATGGATTTTTGAGGATTTGTATGCTGTTTTTAATGGATTTTGCCCATTATTGGGGGATATGGAGCCCGATTTGAGGCCATATATTGGGAGGAAGTTGGCGGGAGGATACCAACTCAAAATATATATAAACCAGGGGTTCTTAGAAGCATTAGTGAAGCTCAGAAAAGGAGAAATGTTGAATATTTTGAAATCCAAAGCCATTTTTATGGAGGGAAGCCATTGAAGAGGGAAACTTTGCAGGCCAATTTCGGGAGCTACGCTACACCGTTTTCAATGTTGTTATTTGTGTTGGATTCTTGAGGTTGAGCAGAACACATCCATACCAGTTTGTAATCCTTTTGACACTTGTATGATGTACTTTTAAAGCATTGTAGAGAAATAAGAAAGCCTCACCCATTGAGACAAAGGCCCAAAGACATAGGCAATCTTGCCAAACTCCGTAAACAACTTTGTTGTTATGGTTTGTTGTTATTTGTGCTTGTATTCTGATTTTCATTTCCTTATGGTGGATTCTATAATATCTTATTAAGTTCTTCTTCTTTCATTAATTCCTAATTGGTAAATGAACACATGCTTAAAACTTAACCAAGTCTTTAAAGATCATTTTCGAATGAAGTGGTATCAGAGCAGGTTGACAGTTGGTTTTTGAGTTTGAATGATTACCAGGGAAAAGCTAAGTTGTGGTGAAGGAAATCTTGTAGAAGGGGATCATGAGATTGGATCGAGAAAGAGCACTTCTCAAAGTGAGGAGATGGCATCAGAAGAAGGCATGTCTCAGAATGAGATAGAGTTGAAAAATAATTTATTCGTCGTGTCTGAGATGGTAAAGGTATTATATGAGGATTAATTGGAATGGAAGTGGCCTTTCCAAGGGGAATCTTCCAATCAAGACAAAAGTGAAGAAGGAGAGGATCCTCCTAAACCTCCTTCTTCACCTCCTTCTTCTCCATTAACTTCTTCTTCTTCAAGTACAAGTTCAAAATCCACCGCAAGAAAACATTCCCATAAACATAAACAGTATATGCCTTTACTTAAGCTTGATGTGAAATTCGAATTACCCATGTATGATGGTGAATTCACTGTTGAGAGACTTGATAAATGGGCCAGACAAATGGAACTTTATTGCAGTGTGCAACAAATAAAGGATGAGGCAACTCAAATCAAGTTGGCATAACTTCGTCTTGCAGGCACGTCACTCATCTAGTGGCAGAGTAAGCTGGAAAATGGCACGCAACAAGTTGATAATGTATTTCTATCATGGAAAGATTTTTTTTTTTGCACTTAGAAAGCAATTTTATCCTTTGGGTTATAAGGAGAAAGATTTAATTGAATGGAAAGGTCTTAAACTAAGAAAGGGACAAACGGTGCAAGAATACACATATGAATTTTGTAAGATGGCATTAATGTTGAATATTCCATTACATACCCAAGAAAATCTTATGAAGTATATAAGAGGTTTACCTGCATATATTCATAACACTGTATTTATGTTTGGACCTACTAATCTTGATGAGGTTTATGTTCAAGCAACATACATTGAAGCAGGGAAAACAAGAGTTGGTGTATCAAGGGAATTGTCTTCGAGGAAAGAGGACAAAAGAAGGGGGAATGGAAAGAAAGGAAATTCAACAACAAGAAATGAAGAGAAGCTATCTTGCAAGCATTGCAAGAAAGAAGGGAATGATGATGACCATTGCTGGAAATTGCACCCGAAGAAGAGACTGAAATGGTTCAAAGAAATGAAAGGGAGACAAATAGTTGCAACAACAACACAAACAACAAACTTGGGATACGATTCAGGTGATGAGACTAAAATCACAACAGTTGGTTTGACAGGTAAAAATGGTGATGGATATGATTCTAGAAGTAAATTGTTTTACATAAGGGTGATAATGAAGCATACTAAGATCGATACATTGATAGATAGTGGATCTCAATCTAATTTTTATTTCAAAGGAAGTGGTTAAACAATTGGGATTGACAACTAAGTTGCATCATAAACCTTACTCACTTAAATGGATAAGAAACAATCATAAATTGCACATTACAAAGCAATGCACTTTAAAGTTTTCAATTTCATCAAAGTTTGTGGATGAGGTAACATGTGATGTGGTGCCACTCAATGAATGTGGAATAGTCTTAGGCAACTCTTATTTGTATGATCACAAAGAAATATTCTACAAGGAACATAATCAATATCACTTAACTAAACAAGGCAATGAATATGTTGTACATGTTCATCACTTAAAAACAAATCAATCTCTACAAACAATGGAACAATTAAGAAAGGCAACTTATGCAAGCAACACACCTATAATTGTGCCAAGTAAAGCAATTGATCTTAAGCATGAACATGAGATGGTTGTAGAATGGAAGTTCAACCATAATTTTCTTCAAGATAAGCTAATGTCATGCAAGTAATTCAAACATATTAGCTCATTTGTAGTCATATTTCTGATGTTATCGCTGCTAATGTTTTCAACATGGATGGTAGTGGCTTCAGTAAGATGCGAAAGAGTACAAGAGGCTAAAAATATGTTGTCAGATGTCATGGTTGTTTTGAAATTGATTATGATAAGACGGATGCATAGGACAAAGTTTAAATACAAAGGATAAGTGGGGTGTCCTATCCCGCACTTGATGACTTGTTAATACCCTTTTGGAGGACCAAAAGGTCTTAGTGGGGAGGCATGATCCAAAATGGATCCAGGAAGGACTAAAAATAAAATTTCTCGGAATGGGATGAAACCAACGACATTGCGTCCAGCTTGTCGCGTTGATTCCGACCATATAATTTTTTTCGCAAATGGATGTCGTATGCGAAAGTTATCACGTTCTGACCGATTTCCCAAACAGGCAAAAAGTCATACTTGTCAAAGTCGACATGTCATACCGCTGACGTCAGCAGTACGATAGGTGATGTCATGATGAAATCAATAGGACACATGGCAAAACCAAGAGGTGACATGTGTCACTCATTTTTTGTGTTTTCAGGCTGAGTTGGACCAGTACGGAATTGACATGTGGCAGTGTACAGATGTGACACGTGGCAGTTCGTACATGACGTGGCCCAATGAAAATATGACACATGGAAGTACATATGAAAGGTGGTTGTACAGATGTTGACGTGGCAAGGTGAATAGGTTATATTGATGCTGACGTGGCAGGGTGATTGGGCAGTGTGGATGCTGACGTGGCAATTGACTCGAGAGGTGACGTGGCAGCTAACTGTGCGTTGATTTGGTGGTGACTAGATCATACAGTCCAATAATAGGGTGAAAAGTGGTCCAATCAGAGGGCACCACATGGCACCCCATATTTTCCCAATGTTGCCTAAGGAAAAAAATTTGTTGTGACTACGTCGGGCTCGAACCCCCGACCTTCGGCATGAGATAAGGTGGTTCAAAGTCGAACACATGGCCGAATATTGTTTTAAGGTTGATGTGTTTATGGTTTAGGCGATAGGCCTCGGTCGGTGGGGGCTAGACCGCGAATAGGGGGCTAAGGACCAGGACCAGGACCGGGAGGAGGTGCGTGGAGGGTTAGCATCAGGGCATGTGGCAACCATACGTCCAAGTTTGGGGCTTGAACGAAGGAAAAGAGGATAAGCACCTAGGACTTGGAAATATAGCATCGCGCATATGACCAGCATCCTGGAGAAGGGGGGTTGCACCCTAATTTTTTCCAATTTATGGTTTTTGCACTATATTATATGGTTTTTTGTGGATTTTTATGTTGTTTTTAATGGATTTGGCCCATTATTGGGGGATCTGAAGCTCGATTTGAGGCCAGATATTGGGAGGAAGTTGGTGGGAGGATACCAACTCAAAATATATATAAACTAGGGGTTCTTATCAGAATTAGAGAAGTTCAAAACAAGATAAATGTTGAAGATTTTGAAAGCCAAAGTTGTTTTTATGCAGGGAAGCCATTAAGGAGGGAAAATTTGCGGGCCAATTCCGGGAGCTACGCTCAACCGTTTTCATTGTCATCCATTGTGTTGGATTCTTGAGGTTGAGAAGAACACAACCAGACTAGTTTGTAATCCTTTTGACACTTTTCTGATGTAATTTTGAAGCATTGAAGAGAAATAAGAAATCCTCACCCACTGAGACAAAGGCCCAGAGACATAGGCAATCTTATCGAACTCCATTAACAACTTTGTTGTTATGGTTTGTTGTTCTTTGTGCTTGTATTATGATCTTCATTTACTTATGATGGTTTCTATAATATCTCATTAAGTTCTTCTTCTTTCATTGATTCCTAATTGGTAAATGAACACATGCTTAAAACTTAACCAAGTCTTTAAAGATCATTTTCGGATCAGACATGGATGGAATCATGTTGGATCAGGGGTCTGACATGAATATTTTTTCGAAGAAAACTTGGGAGGTCATGAGTAAACCGAAGTTGGTATGGTCTCCCATCCATCTCCACTTGGCCAATCAATACAAGATCTACTCGATAGGTCGTCTAGAGCAGATAGAAGTAAACATAGAAAGCATAAAAACAAAGGTCGAATTTGAGTTCATAGAGATTATGGATAAATTTGATCGATATCCTCCACTACTTGTAATTGATTGGGCCTTTGATAATAATGTGGTGTTAAACTTGAAGAAGAGGTATATGTCCTTTGAAAAAGACACCTTGCGTGTGGTTGCACCGCTAGATCCATATGAAGATGACCAATATAATGATCCTGTGGATGAGGATGTGTGGATCTCAATCATCGAAAACATATATAAGATCATAGGACATAGGGATGAATGCATCAACTCCACCACAGATGGAGAGTTAAGATGGATAAATGTCAAGTATAATGATACAAATTATGAGGATGATATGGATAGGTGGTAGAATAATCTCTACGAAGTTTCCACTCAAAGGTGTGAAGATAACAAAATTTTTGCAATGGATCAGGTCTAAGTTGTGATGCCCCACGGTGTGACGGGACAGGGCCGATGGAGACGTTCCTCATACAAATAGAGAAAATCATTCTCGCGGAGAAGACACTTTAGGCCATGGATGTGCTGGGTCAAGGGGCACGTGTGTCATGGTGGGCAACGCACCATCGAATATTCAAAGTTGGGTGCAGGTAGCTAAGTTCATAAAGGTTCAGTTCGAGACCATCGTTGAATTCAAACTAATCAATCAATACAAGGGCACTGAGGATCGTCAAGAACATATTTTTTTTGTTGAACAACATCGAACCTCTAAAAATATCCCTCGATCCCAATGGGTGCATCAACTTGTCCACACAATGGACATCGTCCCTAAAATCCTCCACTATGAGAAATAACGTTATGATCATGACGTCACATGATCCTAATTACAACAGGAATCCTGCGCGCTTGAGGAAGTTGAAGAGGCCGAAAAACTTTACAAGACTTACACATGGTTGAAGTGGTCGTGCACGGAGAAAATCAGGTCCAATATGCATTCATTATTAGTTACCACACATACATGGTCACCACTCTCAACGAAGCCTACTCCCAGAACTCCCAACAGGCACCAGTGCAACCAGATCTTCTAGCTCTGTAGAAAATGAAAGCAGTCGTTGAGATCATTCAGGATCTGTAGTCATATAATCTTGAACTTCAAGACCAAATACAACAACTAACTTTGGAGGATACCGCCCTCCAACAACAAATTGATTAGGCTGTAACCACGATTCGGGAGAATCGAATCCATGCCCAAGGGTTTGTCGATATGGTCACTCAAAGCTTCAACATGTGGGATCATTTACAGAGCCCTCTCAAGCTGACTACTCTTTATGATCAGACTCGCACAACAAAGGCAGAGGTTTCCCAACAAAAATGGGATATAAGTCTATTGCCTCCCAAAGAGTGTGTCACTACATTGCTTGGTATTGCCATAAGAACGAAGGAGATCACTACATTGAATATTGAGAAATAGAAGATGTGAGAGTTGATCACTTTGATGGTTGATAGGGCCTTGGAATGGTATACTCATCTCTTTGAATTACAAATTGTTTTTGAACCCCTCGTCAAGCAACTCAACATCACAGACCTGACCGGTCATAGCCATAGACACTGATACAACCATTCAACTTTCAAAGGATCTCTAGGGCCAATTCAATGAGCCCGAGTGCCAATATAAGGAATTTGTGGAGGAAGTCAAAAGCATCGTGTAATCTGTTGCGATGGTCATTCCATAAAGCAGTTGGCTTGAGGATGATCCAAATAATAGTTGTGGGGGCTTGTTGGAACCCAAAGTTTTTGGTTCAGTTTTGTGTGCACACACAAACAAAGTTGTGTGAACTCATTCCATAGTTTTGGGCACGCTTAAGGAAATGCATGAGGAATGACAAAGAGTGTGCGTAGGACTGATTTTGGGTAGTGCACAACAGGCCTAAAATATTACTGAATGCACGCTAGTTCCATTTTTTATGCGAGAGAAATCAAGAAGACACGTGTCATAAACAAGAAAAGAATCATCAGGAAATATTCTTGAATGATTATTTCTAGCAGTACAAGGGATCATGGATCTTACAAAAGATGAGTTGGCATGGAATTTAAGATTGCCCTGATTTCTAAAGGTTACGTGGACTACAGGCAGGTGCCAAAAGCATGCAAGGCTGTTTTTTTAGTCGGGCGAGTTGAGCAGAGTAGAAAGAGACAATACTCTCAAGTAGAAAAAGTTGTAAAAGGAAGTAGTGATATCATAAATAAGGTTAGATAGACGTTTATGAGAAGAGATTTATTGAGTCCTTAATATAGATCTCGCTCTCATCTTGTTGTAATATTCTAATACTTTTGAATATACTTATGTGTTTGTTATATGTCTAAGTTTTGAGAAAAGGCGCATTGTGCAGTGTGTTGTATTTCTGAGGATTTATATAGAAGAGATAGGAAGTTCTATGGTTGTCATATGTATCTGTTCTGCACAATGTTTACCTATGTTTTGATGGAGTGACTCGCTAGTAATAAATATGAGACATTTTTTTTATCTATCTTGTGTCTATCGTGTATGAGTTGAATATGTGTGTGTATTGTTTTGATTCTTATTCCTAATAATTTGTCAGATATGAGTCACATGGGTTCCAATCGCGAAGAATCTTCGTGTGTTTATCCTTCATCCCTGTCACAAGAACTTATGGTCTCTATGATCCTCTCTGCATCTCGGGTGAGACCTTCCTCGGCCTTGGCCGAGAATTGGTATGCCGGTGCTCTGGGATTTTTGTTGGACAACTCCAGATGAACCTTGGGTATAAAACCCCCAATGTTAAGAAGGATGTGCTCAAGAACAGATCAAAACACCCAACAAAATACCTTCCTTAGTTTGAAAAACTTGGAGGCCAAGGAAATAATGAAAATAACCTAAGTCTATCATTTCAAATTTATTTTTAAGGATGGATTTAACATGGGTTAAAATTTTAGGGTCACTGCCAGTGAGGATAAGGTCATCAACATAATGAACAAGGATTATGAGATGGCTTCCTACTTTCTTGGTATATACATTAGGGTTAGAACGACATCTAGAAAATCTAGTGCCAAGAAGAAAGTTGTGCATTTTGGAATACCAAGCTCTAGGAGATTGATTAGTACCATAAAGAGATTTATTAAGTCGGAAAATATGGATGGATTCATTCTTTACATAGCCAAGAGTTTTTTCCATGTAGATTTCTTCTTGCAAATCTGCATGCAAGAAGGCAGATTTGACATCCATCTGATGGACCTCCCATTTATGTGATGTAGAAAGAGATAGAATGGGGCATATGGAATTCAATACTTCCATATAATGCATACTTAGTTATATACACCCATTTACATTTGACAATTTTTCTTCCTTACGGAAGAGGGACAAGACCCCAAGTTTCATTTTCCATTAAGGAACAATATTCTTCATTCACTGTTGTGTCTTGATTTGGATGGCTAAAAGATTCTGTAAATTTGTTTGGGTCATGAGTCTTTGAAACTTGAACCAAAAGAGAGGAGGCACACTTGAACTATGAACGTGTCCAACACTGATATGTAGGATCACTGGCAATATCACCAACTGCTTCTTGAGTTGAACAGACCCATTTGGGAAGTGACGGGACTAGTGTAGGTTCAGGTTCAATGGACTCGTGTAGAGGAAGGTGAGCAAGTGGAGGTGGATTTTCATCCTCATTGTCGTCATTTGGAGAAGAAACCATAATAGGAACAGAAGATGGCACAAATGCCAAATATGGATCACAGGTCGAAGATGGCACAAATGTCGAATTAAGCTAGCAGGCCAAGATATTTTCATCAAATTTCACATCTCTTTGAATAATAGTTTCATTGGAATGAGGTTGAATAAGCCGGTAACCTTCGATATCTTCCGAATATCCAATAAAAATGCACTTCTCACTTTTGGGATGTAATGCTTTCTTTTTCTCATCGAGAATGTGAGCCCATGCTACACTACCAAATACACATAATTAGCTTACATTTGCCTGAATTTTAGTCCATGCTTCTTCTGGTGTTACATTTTTTAAAGCCTCTGTGGGAGTGTGATTTACTATGTAATTTGCACACTTGATGGATTCCACCCAATAATGAAGACTTGATCTTATAGAAAAGATCATACAATTATCCATTTCCTTTAATGTGTGATTCCTTCTCTCGGCAACACCATTTTGTTGTAGTGTATATGGAACGATATGTTGCATAGTTGATACAATAAGAGATAGTTTAGATGACCAAATTGCTCATGTCAAAGTTTTCTCAAGTCGTTTCTATGAGCAACAAAAATTGATGGAAAAGATAATGAACCAAAGTTGTCAAATTTGTACAACCTAGTAATATCATCAACAATTCCAGTTGCTAGGACATGCTTAGGATATTTTATATCCTTGAATACAATTTGGTGAGGTGAAAATGACAAAGTCTTACCTTCACTTGAATGAGTGATTTTATACACCGATAAAAAGTTGTAGGAAAGGCTTGGAACATGGAATACAACATTGAAATGATCATTATCTACTTAAAATATTCCAGACCCTACAACACTAAGAAATCTATCATCACCAACAAATATTTGTTTG
Organism: Picea sitchensis; assembly: GCA_010110895.2. NCBI lineage: Eukaryota > Viridiplantae > Streptophyta > Pinopsida > Pinales > Pinaceae > Picea > Picea sitchensis. Next base: position 12,430 of record SNQJ01S0153454.1, on the reverse strand, counting down.
GTGTTACATTTATTAAGAGAAGAACAAATGGAATTATCCTTAGCCATATGATAAGATGATCCATAATCAATAAGCCACTCATCAGAAGAAGAAGTAGAAGTTTCATTGAAGGAAAAACCAGAAGCAGAAAGTGCATGTCCATGAGAAGAAGAGATAGAAGAAGAAGAATAAAGATTGATGTTGTGATTCTTTGTCGCTACTTCTAAGGCTTTCATCTTTTTAAAACATTTAGACTCCACATGATCATGTCACCCACAAAATTTGTAATGCTTGTCAGTTTTCTTACTTTTAGATTTTGCTCATTTATCACCATTAGGAGTAGAAGTTGACTAAGAGGGTTTGGGACCCTTGTTTTTCTTTGTGAGTATGTTTCTTCTTGGGATGCTTGGATTTATCTTTCTATTGGGCCACTAAGGATTTATTAGATGCAATTGTAGTGTTAATCGCTACAAATTGAAAAATCTTATCTTGATTTCTAATCAAAGAATCGCAAAAATACTCAAGAATGGGAGCTTGGTAAGAATTCCTTAGAGATTCTTTGGTGACATAAAAGGTAGATACAAAGATAGAATTTGCACTACCAATCTTAGCAAGAATTTTATATATGTACTAGTCTGCAATATTCCCAACATAAATATACTTGTTTGTTGATCAATACTGGTGTTTTTCTTTGAGTGATTTTATCAAGCACTTTTCATTCATTATCTCTTATACTACAAGTTGATTGATGAATTTCTATAAATAGTTTGTATATGTTCTACTGGTGAGTATTTACTCAAACAATTAGTATGAAATTCAAGTACACCAAAATAGAAGAAATATAATTGGCGTCTTTATTATGAGTAGGAGCTAGAATACAATCATAAAGACCTCTAATGGATTTGTTGCAGCTGCAACAACACTACAAAAAAAAAACTTGTAATGATGGCAATGTCTCCTCAAAAATTGTCGCCAACTTATCAAAGTTGTTCGGTGCATCCTCCAAGACCCACAGTTATGGATACAGAGCACTCGACCCTCCTCCTAGACCTTGTGGCACAACAAGTGGCCTCATAGACTTTTCCAAACCATTGTTGCTCAACTGATATGGGTTCATGTCCCTCTCTACCCTCACGACTTCCAAAAAAGGGGATGCAGATTCATTAAATGGGTTGTGTCCCTCTCTAGTGCCCCGTGACACGTTTCTCTTCTCGATCCAACAGATAGGAAGGGTTTTGACCCTCCTAAACCGTGCTCACGACCTTTCTTTTTTTCATGTACTTGGAATGCATCATGGGTATTTTATTGCATCAACTGGAGTAAGCAACAACTATTGACATCATGCTTGACTGATTTACAGAACTCGTGGAATGGAGTATGATTCATCGTTTGGTACTTCTGCAAGGTTGGGAAGTGGGGTGGAACATGGGGCCACGTTCTACATATTTCACACCATTCCATCTACCCATATGGAAATGTATTGGTTGCGCATGTTGCCACATAATTTGGCAAGACATGGAATTCATCTCTCTGATTCCCTTATGAGCAACATATGGTACAACATATGTGCTCGTGCACGACCTTTGTCTTATCCATATCCTGAATTTGCATCGTCAAGTTAGTTAGTTGCAACTACACATGCCAAACCTGTCAACATTTTCTCCCCTCTATGCATAGCTTCCAAACATATGGAGATTTCTACTACCTCCACTTGAGTCGTCACCTTTTTTTGGTTGAGCGGAACTTGCATATGGGGAAGTAACCCTGCAATAAACCATTCCCTGTGATGTGTGTCCTAGATTTGGAACATCGACATATCTAACAAAATTTCAAATTGTTGGTCATAATCCCATATGGTCTCCCCTTCCTTCTACATACCAGATTGCTTCACATGTAACCAATGTTACTCTACATCATCCTTAACCATTTTTTGGAACACAGGTAGTCTTATGGTATTGTCCTAATTTTCCATCTTCAAAATCGAGCTAATTCCTCTTCTCTAACTTCTTGGGGTTTGATTTTCCCACACCACTATTCCTCGAGATAAATTATTGCTGACTTCACCTTATTCTTCACTCGTATCTTTGCTTATATCTTCTTCTTCTCTCTCTTCTACTCCAATATATTCACTATATGTTATGTTTTCTTCTTGATTAAAAATGTGCAAGGGTTGGTAAGCCCATATTCTTTGAAACTTCTTGCGAGGTGACCGAGAGAGTTATCTACTTGCAACCATGCAAGACCATATACTATTGTCAATTTGTCTCCCCCACCACTAGGGAAGCCTCCATCTTCCTCTTCTTTCGACACACCAACACGTCGTTCTCTACCTTCATGTCATATATGTGCACCACAAATGTGCACTTTTTTTTTATCCAATATGTGCTTTGTCTTCAAGTCCAGTCTGTGCACTACCACTTTGTGCATTATCTTCCTCTCTGAACAATGCACTACTATTATGTGTGCCATCCTCTCCTCTTATCAATGCACTACTACTCTGGGCTACATCTTCCTCTAAGGTTGTGGCACTCTGCAACAGTGAAGGGATGTAGAATTTGTCACCTAGGCTCGTACTAGTATCACTATTGGTAGCCCCACTAGACACCATATCCTCTATCCCACACATCTTTGTGGGATTATCCTCATTTATTCTCCACTTTGGAAAAACATACTCTTTTGCACTACTACCTAGTGCGGTCCCTTTTTTATTCATCTTGGACCTGACCCCTCATCATGTGCCCTAGATAATTCTATTCCAACTCTATTTTATGCTCTTCTTCTTATCTCAACTCTTCTTGTGTACCTCTCATATCTTTTTCTCCTTTTATCCTCTGGTCCATTCCATACCTTACCCCATCTCAACAATTTTTGGATCCTCCTCAATGGATCCATCTTCTCTCTGACTTTCCCCTGTCTTTGCAAGCCCCCGCCCCATTCTAGGGGAGTTTACTTATCCATTCAATCAAGCTCCATACGTATCAACCCTTTCTCTACGAACATCATTTCTATCCAAAGTGGAATTTCTTCCAGCATCTGTTTTATCAATCCATCTGCAAAATTTCTTCCAGCCTAGTTGAAAGAGTCAGTGTATTCCACGAAGACTTCAACAATGTATCCTTATTTTAATTGAGAAAACCATAATTCAATAGCCCGAGTCCACTTATTATCCAACACTTTCAATTCTTCAAGCTTGGATTGATCCCAAACCGCTAGTTCCAACGACCACACAAGAGAATTGGTAGCAATTTTCCTTTTTTAGGAATTCAAACAATAAACAAGGAAATTCAACAAAGAAAATATCATGCATATCCATGTATAGATACCTATCCTTCCACTAGTTGATATTCACCCCCAGTCCCTGGGTTTCTTGCAGGGAAAACTCATTCTCTTTTGTAGTCAACCAGTATTGAATCTCCTCCCGAGATGTATTCCACCTCATCTATTTCCTTCATCATTCCCAACAAGAATTTTAAGTCATAAGAACATAACCATTTATTCGGTGTTTTGATCTATGATTTCACACGTCCTTCTTAACGTTGGGGAGTTTAGACCCAAGATTCATCTGGAGATGTCCAATAAAAACCCCAGACCACTGACATATCAATCCTCATCCAAGGCCAAGGAAGGTCTCACTTGAGATACAGAGAGGATCATAGATACCATAAGGTATTGCGACAGGGATGAAGGCTAAACACATGAATATTCCTCGGGATTGGCACCCATGCGACTCATATCGGATAGATTATTAAGACTAAGAATTAGAATAGTTCACACACATATTCAACACCTACATGATAGACACATGATAGATCAAACTTTTCACATATTTATTACTAGATTCATTCCATCAGAAGAGAGGTAAACATTGCGTAGAACAGATACATATGAAATCCATAGAACTTCCTATATCCTCTATATAAATACTCAAAATTAAAACACACTACACAATGCGCCTTTTCTCAAAACTCTTACATACAACAGACACATAAGTATATTAAAAAAAATTGAAATATTATAGCGGGCTCAGAGTGAGCTCGATATTAAGGACTCAATGACTCTCTTCTCATAAAAATCTAGCTCGATATTAAGGACTCAATGACTCTCTTCTCATAAAAATCTAGTTAGAATTATTTCTAATACCATGGATTCCTTTTATAGCTTTCTTCGCTCGGGAGTGGTGTCTCTTTCTGATCTACTCCACTCATCCAATTTAGTATTACTGAATGTGTCAGGGGAAGCTATAGCCAAGGAGTTATGGGATAAGTTGGGGAACTTGTATCAGTCTAAGTCCCTAGTAAATAAATTGTTCCTGTGGAAAAAGTTGTATAACCTGAGGATGAGAGATGGAGACTCGGTGACAGAACATATGAACACCTTTAACATTGTGGTAATTCAGTTGTTATATGTTGAGATTAAAATTTTAGATGAAGATAAGTGTATCAGTTTACTATGCTCTTTACCATACTCGTGGGATAGTTTAGTTGTGGCCATAGGTAATAATACAACTACCTTGAGTTTTGATGATGTGGCATCATCCTTGTTATCGAAGGAGATGAGACAGAAGATCATGGAAGGACAGAGCAAAGATGCATTATTTGCAAGAGGACACTCCCAGGATAAAAATATATCTAAGTCCTCAAGTGGGAGATCTAAGTCTAAGGGTATATCTAAATCTTCCAAATTTTTTGTAAAGGTATGATGGAGATGTGGAAAAGAAGGGCACTTCAAGAAGCAATGTAGATCCAAAAGCGTTGAGAAAGTGAAGGGATCTAAAGGTGTTCCCTCTATAGATTAAAATACCTCCAAGAAAGAAGGAGGTAATGTGCGCTTGGATTCTTCAAACACACATGCAGATCATTAGGCATGGTTGGTTGACTCGGGTGCATCCTTTCATATGAATCCCCATAGGGAGTGGTTTTGTGAATATGAAAGGTATGATGGAGGTAATGTTTTCCTAGGTTATTAATCGACAACCAAAATCATAGGACGAGGAAAAATCAAGTTAAGTATCATAGATGGAAGGATTATAACATTGCCTGGTGTTCTACACATCCCAGGATTGGCCAGAAATTTGATTTTTGTAAGAAAAATGGACAATGCATGGGTTAAAACAGTATTTGAAAAATAAAATTGCAAGACGGTTCGAGGAGAAATGGTGTTGTTGAAGGGAGTTCAGATTGGAACTCTGTATAAGCTGCAAGGAATCATTATTAGTGATGGGTGTAATAGTTCCATTATTCCTGATATTGGAGTAGAAGAATAAAAAACTCCTACAATCTCTATAGAAAAGGTTATGCTATGGCATCAAAGACTGGGGCATATCAAAGAGAAGGATATTCAACTACTACATGGTAAAGGTATGGTTGAAGGTATGTCTAAATTCTCTCTGGATTTTTAGTTATGTGAACATTGTGTATATGGGAAGAAGAATCGAGTAAGATTCCCCTTTGGTGAAATATGGGTAGAAGGAATTTTACAGCTAGTTCACAGTGATGTGTTTGGACCCGTGTCGGTTCCATAATTTGGAAAATATGTGTACTATGTCTCATTTATATATGACTTCTTGAGGAATACTTGGATATATTTTTTCAGGAAGAAATATGAAGTCTTTAGCAGGTTTAAAGAGTTTAAGGATCTTGTTGAGAATCAAACAGAGAAAATAATTAAGGTGTTGAGGACAGATAATGGTGGATTGTTCTGCGGGAATGAATTTGAATAATTCTATAAGAAGTGTGGTATAGAAATGAAGAAGACTACTCCATATAGTGGTATAGAAACGAAGAAGACTACTCCATATACACCTCGGCATAATGGAGTTTCAGAAACCATGAACAAGACGCTAATGGAAAAATCAAGGTGCATGCTCAGTGGTGTCGGGTTAGGGAAAGAATTCTAGGAAGCGGCAGTGGGTATTGCATGTTACTTGGTCAATAGATCACCCTTGGCAGCACTGGATGACAAGTCTCCACAAGAGGTATGGACTAGTAAGAAACCTTCTTTCACACATCTCAAGGTATATGGTTGTGAGGCCTATGTTCATGTTCCAAAGGAAAACATGAGTAAGATAGATAAGAAGGCTGAAATTGTATCTTTATTGGGTATAAATATGGTCTTAAGGTTATAAGATTTGGAACCCAGAAACTAAGAAGGTTGTTTATAGTCGAGATGTGGTATTTAGAGAAATGAAGCATGTTTTCAAACAGGAAGTTCTACCAAGTAAGGAAGAACCAGAGAAAATAGAGTTTGAGCCAAAGGAAGAACTGTTAGGGAGGCAGTGGTTTTAGAGGATGGAAAACTCTAGAAAAAGGCCATGGTTGAAGAAATTGGAGCCTTGGATAAGAATGAGGCTTGGGATCTAGTGGAGTTTTTTACTGGAAGAAATCTCATTTGCAGTGAGTTTTGTGAGATTTTTTTTTCTATTGTCAAGTTAACTTCTAATATATTTATGTTATTTGTTGTTGTTGCATTTGATTTTGAAGTAGAACAGATGGATGTGAAGACAACATTCCTACATGGGGATATGGAAGAAGAAATCTACATGAAGCAGCTAGAAGGCTTTGTTGTTAAGGGAAAGAAGGAGCTGGTATGCAAGCTGAAAAAGTCCTTGTACGGTTTAAAACAATCACCAAGGATGTGGTATCAAAATTTTGATACTTATATGCTGGGACTTGACTCCACAAGAAGCAAAAGGAGCACCGTGTGTATTTTAAATTAATTGGTAATCATTTGATTTATTTGGTCTTGTATGTGGATGACATGTTGTTGATAGGAAACAACAAGGAGATTATCCAGGACGTGAAAACTCAATTGTCCTCTAAATTTGACATGAAGGATATTGGTACTGCAAATTTCTTTTTGGGCATGGAAATTAAAAGATATGGGAAAAACAGGAAACCTTGGTTAAAATCAGAGAAAATATGTGGAGACAATATTGCATAGGTTTAATATGAAGGAATGTAAACCGATTAGGGTCCCTATTCTTGTAGGTGTAAAGTTATCTGTGAATCAGTGTCCCAAGACACAAAAAGAGGAGGAGGACATGTCTTGTGTTCCATATGCGAGTGTGGTTGGAAGTTTGATGTATAAAATGGTCTATACTAGACCAGACATTGCACATCCAGTGGGATTTTTGAGCAAGTATATGTCAAAACCAAAGAAGGAGCATTGGACAACAATAAAGGGGGTTTTCAAGTATTTGTGTGGCACTCCTAGCTATGGATTGTGCTACCAATGAAGAGAAGGATTAGATAGAGTGTTGGACATACATGGTTTTGTGGATGCAGACTGGGTTGGAGATCTAGATCATAGGATATCTACAAGTGTCTATGTGTTTAACCTGTTTGGAGGAGCAATCAGTTGGATGAGAAAAAGACAGTTTGTAGTGTCACTTTCAACTACAAAAGTTGAATACATGGAAACCACTCATGCAATCAAGGAAGCAGTATGGTTACAGATATTATGTTCAGGTATTGGGTTGGTACAACAAGCTATAAGGATAGATTGTGACATTCAAAGTGAATTTTTTCTGGGGAAGAACCCGGCTTATCATTCAAACACAAAGCATATTGATGTTCAATATCACTTTGTGAGAGACATGGTTGAAGAAAAGAAGGTGTTGTTGACGAAGCTGGACACTTTGAAGAATGTTGCAGATTCATTAACAAAATATGTGAGCACTAAGAAGTTCTCTTGGTGTAGAGGATCTATGGGCATTATTACCTTGGATTGTTGACTATGTAACCCTGTAATCCCCTGTATGCAAAGAAAACAACAAGTGGGAGAATGTTGGATATGTGTTATATTATTTGCATGACTAGAAATAGTGTCTACATTTCGTCGGGTGTGTAGGGGGTGAAGCCCCCCTGCACCGGGGTTCAAAGGCAGCGCCCACGAAAAAAAAAATATTCCTCGGTTTTTGTGCCCATTTATGGGTAGTTTTTTGGCACATGGTTTTTTCGCCAATGGTTTTCTATTTCCAGTTAAGGAATTAGGGTTGTTGAATCATCCAGGTCATTGGAGTAGGGTTTTTGGATGCCTTGGTTTCAGACCTATCACTTGGGCTTGTAAGAAAGAATAGGTTATTTCTCTTTCTTCAGCAGAAGCATAGAATTGAGCAAACATTAATGAAAATCAAGAAGCCTTGTGGATTCGAAAAATCATTTCAGATTTTGGATTCCATCATTAGAATCCAACTGCCCTCTGGTGCAACAATCAGAATGATATCAAGCTCACCAAATATCCATTTCAACATTAGTGCAACAAACACATCAAGCTACACATGCACTTCATCAGAATCTCATTCATGATCGAGTTATTGAAGAAATCTATTTCCTTATAGAATATTAAGGTGTAGACATTTTCACAAAGTCTCTTACAGAAGCGAAGTTTTCCAAACTTTGATATATGTTAGGAGTTCAGGAAGTTTTCATTAAGGGGGGATAGACTCTAATGACTCCTTCCTTCTCCTATTGTGTCACCTTGTAAATCCTTCAATCCCATCCCAAGTTGTTCTTAAGGGGGGATGTTAGGATATTTAGACACTTAGGAGTTAGTTAATATCAACTTGGTCTAATTTGTCTTTAGGTAAAAGTGTGTTTCTTTAGTATGCATTAGTATGTATTTATGGTTATGTAATACAAAAGTCACGATATGTTCTAGACATATAGTGATATGATGGTTCATATTCTCCTCGATCTTAACGGCTACATTGGTCCATGTCTTAACACTCGATCAATCCATGATATCTATTTAAAGAGAATGGAGGTTCATTTGTTGATGTTCAATTGTGAGAAACTCTCTTGTAAACTATTTTTCTTTTGCATTAATATATTTCCTCAAGTGGCCACATTGGCTATGGTCGTGGATTGTTTCTCTCTTTGAGGGTTTTAACCACGTAAAAACATCGGTGCATTGATATTTGATATATTTGTGTGAGTGGTTAGTCAAGATGTTCGTCCTCTGTTGGAATATCCTATTTTGTCGAACAATGAAGGTCTATTTCCGGAAAATATAGAAAGAATAACAAGTGGAATTTAGGCCAAAGTTAAACCATTAAATTGTAAATTTCATAAGGAAAACATAGAGCACCAAAAGGGTTTCCCAATTTATGGGAAAAAGTGAAACAACTACTAGTATGACCTACAATCCCACATTTTTTAATGAGAATCAATTTTACTAGATGAATGATCTTTCAAATTCCATTAAGCGACCTCAAAACTAGGGATCTATAAGTCTAAATTTAGAATTTAGTTACTGATCTATAAACTATCATGGATATTCCAATGGAACAGTTCGTCATAACAAATATTATACTATTTTGAAATCTTAGGTTATGTAATTTGTTTCCTTAGATCCCAAATTGGTTATTACTAGCTTATTCCTCAGATTTATGAAATTAACTAAATACTAAAATGAAAGAAATGAGCAAAAAAACACACCATCCACACACAAATGAACACAAGATATATCATGGAAAACTCAATTTGGGAGAAAACCTAGCTAGAAGGTGAGGCCTATGCTCTGCTCTCTTTTCTTTAGTTGTAGAAATGTAGATACAAAGAAAGAGGCAGTCATTGTGGAGTTTTGTTTGACATTGTGGCATGTATGGTTGCTACGAAATCTTTTCCTCTCCTATTGTTCTCTCAAAATACCACTCCTAGATTCTATGCTCAACTATGGAACACGTACAATGCTAAGGAATGGAACCATTTCTTCTTCTAGTGGTCGTGTATTTAACATAGCCCGATAGTCATTTAGAATTATGGTTTTGACTTCCCTAACCATCAATTAGTGATCAGGTTTGGACCTTTTAGAATCTTCTTGAAAGTATACATGTGTCTATCCCCATATGTGTGAGTAACGGGGGTTGACATGGCATCCACTCGTACCATGGGGGTCAATAAGGTAGGTCAATGTGTGGGAGGCATTACTTTTGCATACAAGCTCTAATTGAGGTGATTTTTGCATTGTTAGAAAGGTCTCGACGTGTATATTAATGTGAAGGGTGTTTGTACAAGTTCTATACATTACAATCCCAAAAAATGTCATTTAATGCCTCAAAATGGCCCCATAAAGCTTCAGACTCCAACCAATTTCCAAACTAGGACCTGCCACATGGCCCTACAAGTCGATTCCTTCAATTGTTTTCCACCCAAAAAGTACCAAGATTGATGAAAAATTATATGATGATCCAATCCAGATCATACCTCCCCATTTAGGGAGGCTTTTGGTCCCAAAATTAGTTATTGAATTAGGTCAGGAAAATTTTCCTCTACTTTCTCCCTGGAGTACCATTTTTCTTTGCTTGGAATTGTCCTTTCAACCCAATCTACCAAAGGCCATGTTGCCCCTATTTTGTAGTTTTTGACTTCCTCTGCAAAACAATGTCTTCTACCAACTATGCATGAGCATATAGTAGTAATTCCTCTATGGTAGGTAGGACCTGCTCCATCTACTAGTCCAACATGGAAGACTCATAGAATGTCAAATTCTCCACATTCACTACTAAGTAAATGCACATGTATGGGGGTAGACTGAGTTTGTAGGTGTTCTCACCCACCTTCTCTAATACCTCAAAAGGGCCATACCACAAAGACTTAATGTTCCTACTAGGACTGTGTGGTCTTATTCAATTTTAACAAAACTCTGTCTCCCACTTTGAATGATTTTTTTTTTCTGTGTTGATCATGTCATGCCTTGTACCTTTCCTGTGACTTCCTCAATGTCTCATGTACTTGAAATGAATCTACCTAATATTTTCAACAAACGTATATGCTTTGAATTCTTCTCTTGTGATGTCTTCCCTCACTCCTCCACTACTACATATTGAAAAATTTGTGACGAATTACTTGCAACGAAAATAGCTTTTCGTCACAAAAAATGAAGATAAAGATTTCAATTTATCTTTCTTTTTTTTAATCAGCGTGTGTTCATCGCCTAGGAGATGACCTCTATCTTTCGTTGCATGGGAGATGACACAAATATTATCACTACCTTGTTCTAAGCCACCCAACAATTTGACAAATTCAATATTGACTTGGTCAACGTTCGTCGCATGCGTGATAAGACAAATTATTGTTGCCCTGTTCAAACAGTCACCCGACTATTTGACAAAGTCAATATTGACTTGGTCAACATTCGTCAAAATGAAAACGAAATAAAATATATAAATATTTAGCAAATTATTGATGTTGCGACAATCTTTCTATAACAACGACGATTCAGAAAAGGTATTTTTGTGTGTAAGAATAATGGAAAAAAATATTAGAGGTGGGAAAAAAAGTAAAGAGAGTGAAAAGGGTGACAGTAGATGTTATTGCCCTTGCAAAAAATGTAGTTTTACACATTCTATAAGAATTTTAATATCAAGGGATAAAAAATATTGTAGGAAATATGGGCACACTGATGGGGGATCGTATGAATAGCGTCCCATGGTAATGAGCTATATATTCATTATCTGTTTATATATATATTGTTTGAATATTTGTTATACACACTAATTTTACATGATTGTTTGTAATTATAAAGTTAGATTTCCCACCCTAACTTTCCACACAATGTTGCACCAAGTAGTAGTAGAAATGATGTTGTACAAGTTGAGGAACATGAAGCAAATGAGGATCTCATGGAAGAAGATGATGGGACAAATCAAGTTAATGATCCCATGGAAGAAGATGATGGGACAAATCAAATGATCCAAGATTTGTTTGCTCAGACGGATGAGGAGGGGGACAGTGATGGTATTTATGATGGACCTCTATTAGAAAAGGCAAATAAACGACGTTATAAAGGCTCAAGAGCAAATCTTCTCTTCGCTACATTGTTGTTGGTGAAATTAAAGGTTATGAATCATTTGTGAAACATGTGTATGACACAAATCCTAAGGTATGTAATATGTTTCATATCATATACATAAAAGTTGACTTTTATATATTTTTTCTAGTGTTAATTAATGTGTAAAATAAGAATGCAATATTTATGATTAATATTCTTTACAATAACTAGTAATTATTTGTTATGTTGTAGATTGTTAGGTGAATTTTTGTTACCATTGTCAAATATTTTACCTTGCACATATCGAGATTTTCTTGCCATTATGAAAGACATTGGGATGGAGTATCAAATTATAGATGCATTTCCTAATGATCATATTATATATTATGGAAAACATGCGTCAAAAACAGAATGCCCGCAATGTCTTATCAGTAGATATTGAACCAGTCAAGTAACAAAAAAGGTGCCTCAAAAGGTTCTTCGTCCTATTCCCATAATTCCACGTTTGCAGTGATTGTTCAGGTTTGAAAGCATAGCACAATTTATGGATTATCGTGCACAGAACAGAAGTAGAGATGGTGTACTTTGAATGCCTGCATATGGTTATGCATTTGGGGAAATTGAGGAAAAATAGGCAGATTTCAAATATGAACCTTGTAATGTTAGGCTTTCATTGGCA
>SNQJ01S0153453.1:22770-33690 GCA_010110895.2 Picea sitchensis | reverse complement strand
TGGGTATTATATTAGACTGTTATTAATTAGCATGGGTATCTACTAAACAACAAATTCAATGATAGACAACCAACTTAATTAGAGACAATGATTTTGGTAGTGTTGGACAATGTGAATATTGTTTTATGATTTTCTTATAGTAAATATTTTACGATTTTCTTATTGGTGAATTTTAGATAGCGAATTCCTTACTAGATAGCGAATTCAATAATCATTATAAAACTTGTTTTATGATTTCTTACTAGATAGCGAACTCATCCTTAGGAAAATACTTATATATGTTTCAATTTTATAATTAAAAGACAACAAGGACATTTAAAGAACAACAAATTTATATTTAAAGACAACAATTATATTCATATAAGATAGCGATATACATTCTGTTTCATTGGCAATATAACTGGTTATTGATGATTTAATTATGAGTAAGTCATTTACCCCTTCAATTAGATTAACAACCGCTTTTGCACATAGATCAATGGTTTAAATATGTTGAATGCATTGGTCACCTCTAATGTTTACATTAATCTTATTTGTTTGATTATAAGTACTGTGATTATCGCCTTACATCAACCCTAAATGTTCTCCCAACAAGGAACCAAATAAGGACCTATTGAATTATTGAATGTATTTTGTAAGGTTGTTGCATTGCTGGATTTTATGTTGGGACGAAGGGTTGGATTTAGTCTGGTTGCACATGGGTCCCTAGAGCGCCCATCACATTGTGGCAACATGATTCCCTGAGATTGGATCATTGCACGCATGAATCAAGAAGTGAACACGATAACCCAGCTAAGGATCATACACCACCCGATGTGGTTGAGACTGTTGTTTTTATGGTGGTACTTATTTTGTAACTTTTGTGTTGTCTCTCTCTCGCCAAGAAGATGCTAGTTATTGGTCATCTTCGTTGTTAAGTCAGGTTGTTGATTTTTTCCTTTATATTGTAGGCGTTGTCTTGCTTGTGCCGAGTGGGTAGTCGATTTTATTGGTATATTGATTATCGCATGTTTCATCTAGTTGCCCGATGTGATAATATGTTGAGTCATTGTTGTCTATTTCCTAACCTGCATATGTCGCGTTCGTCGACAAGTTATGTTGTTTAACTATTGTCGCTGTTGTCATCCTGCTCAAAAAAATTTAAGATTTTTTTCTTTTTCTTTTACGATGCGTCGCATATAGTCATAACGATTCAAACGTTACAAATAACATCTCTTTTTAAGAAATTCTTATTAGATAATTATGTTAATGACAATATTAAGTATTAATATTAAGGATTGTATTTATTCAATACTGTTATATTTAAGAGTTAACATTATTTTAGAAACAACTAGCTTATCTTATATGTCGAATTAAAATGATATTAATGATGATATTATTATAAGGTATAGTTGTTGAATCTATTACTCTTATTGTAAATGACCATGCACCTTGTGTTTCAAGAAATATAAGAATGCTCAAGTTGCGCAAAATTTTTAACGATTGTTTTGACATTTTAATCTTAGAAGCATGTTTCTTTTCATCTTGTTTGATTAACTAGATGGATTTATTTAGAGTTAATGTAACGTGTTAAGTTATGTTGATCTAAACTTGTATACGCATACTGGAGATTGTTACAAAACTTAGTTAGGACTCATTATTGTTGTGTTCGCACAAAGTAGTAATTGTTCTCTAGTTTATATTCTGTAATATATGTGTAAGTATTTGATACACTTATTCTCAGTAATTAACTAATCATGGGCCCTGCTTAATTCTTTCAAGGGTACCCATCAACAATTTGACAACCCTTTACACTCGGGTGCAATTCAAGCAACAGATGGAAATACAAGGGAATTTTGTTGAGCCATGGTAAGTAAGTTTTTTTATTTGTATATATAACTTTTGTTTTCCTAAATAAGTTCGTATAGCATCCTAACTTGTTGGTTGTTATTGTACAAGTACCTGGGAGGTTGGTACCATGGATATTCAAGAATACCTTTGCTTAGAAAGGTATTTGGGTTCCATTCCTTAACTACATTCTAGTTTTGCACTGCAAATGTGATTGTTCTATTATTATAGCTAGTTGACCAAATAATTTCTTGTATAAATCCCCATGAGAGTTTGTGACTTAGGATGCATTTGATAATTTTGTAATACTCTGTTATTGATCCCTTTTGGGTTATATACAGTTTTTAGTTAGGTCTCTGGTTCACTTACCATCATTTCCTTTGTTGGACGTAATAGTCAATACTCGTTAGATTCTATTTAATATGTAATGATTTCCTTCCGAATATATACATAGTGTATTTTATTAAACTCTTTAACGATTTCCTTTAGAATATATGCATAGTGTATCTTGTGGAACCCTATTTGAATCTGTAATAATTCCTTTTCCAATTATATACATTAAACCTTGGTTAATATCTATTGTTTCCTTTCCAGTTCTATACATTGTATTTCAATGAACCCTTTAACGGTTCCTTTTAGTTATATACATTGTAGTTGTTGAAACTTTGTTCTCTTCCATAAAATTTTCTTATCCGAATAAATCTTTAGTTTATTAACTAGGTTTTTACCTATGTGTTTCATTGTTTTATTATGGGTAGTATGATTATGTTCATAGATCTAGGATCAAAATAAATTTTAACTTTATTTCACAGTTTTTCTACTTGAAATTATGATATGCATCGATCCTCTTTTGATAATTCACTTAATTCTAATACTGTTACAGTTTATTTATGCCAAGATTTTATCCACAATAACGCACAATAAAAACACAATAATATTTAAATCAACATATTCATAACATGAAATAAACAATGGAACTTTGGTAAAACCCCAAGTTGAAGACCAAGTTCCTTCCAAACTTATATTAGAGCCTATGTTAACCTCTCTCATCCCCAATATGATTTCAGAATCCAAGGTGTTTCCTACATGGCCTCTTGCAGAATTATGAGCTACAGCTTGTTGTGTGTAATCTTTGAAAATTCACCGTGTCAAGTCAGTTTGTGTGTAGCCTTCTCAAGCTATCACTTTGCCTCCTATGAATGGCATCCCATTCCCTTGTCATGACTTCTTTTATTTTTCCTAGGACTTGTGACACTTGTATTGAGCCTCATGCTCACTGACCACCTGTTAGATTCAATTTTACACATGTTCACAGATTGTCCAGTAAATATGGAATGTGTTTTTTTGAAGTTGAGTTAACTCCACAACTTGTCTCAGTCTGTTGCCACTTGGTCAAACCCTTTGGATTCCTAACTCCCTCTTTAACAATTGCTTCAACGTGTGCCCCTTTTTCCACATGTGTTTATTTCTTAAAATAATAAGGTTTTACAATTCAATTTTGGTCAATTGACCAAATTGTATTTTCAGAAAAATAATTAAAATTCTAAAGTAAAAAAAATAACAGAAATAATAATTAAAAATCCAAGTTGTGGGGTTTTCACATACACCCTCCCTTAGAAATTATCATCGTCCTTGATGATAACTAGTTTCCATCAATACCATTCTTGAATAGAAATGGATATTCTTCCTGCATGTTACTTTCTATTTCCCAAGTAACCTCTTTTGGACTAAGGTGCTTCCATTGCACCTTTACCTGTCCTACAAATCTATTCTAGAGTGTAAGTTCCCTCTTGTCGAGAATATGATCTGTATCTACTAGGAACTCTCCCACGGGTTCCACCTGTGTCATTTTCTAATCAACAACATGAGTAGGGTCATGTATATATTTTTTCAATAATGAAACATGAGACACATCATGTACTTTTACCGTAGCTGGAAGCACCAGTTGATAAGCTACAGGTCGTATTCGATCAAGTATCCCTAATGGCCCATAATACCTAGGTGCTAACTTAGTCTAACTACCCAGCCATAAATAGATCTTTTTAGTTTTAACTCTAATATACACATGATCTCCAATATTGAACTCTCTTGGAGTCATTTTTGCATCAACATAACTTTTTTTCCTATCCTGAGCTACTTTTAGGTTATGTTGTACCTGTTTCACTATTAGTTCCATGTCTTTTAACATATATGGTCTTATCATCAATCTATTAACATGAGTACATCATGAAACAAGTGTATTGCATTTTCTTCCATATAAAATTTCAAAAGGACTAATTTTTGCTGAAGCTTGATAATGATTATTATAAGCAAACTAAACTAAGTACAAATATTCTTCCCATTTACCAGGTTTGTCCATAACATACATTCTAAGCATTTCTTCAAGAATCTAGTTAGTTCTTTTAGTTTTCCCATCCGTTTGCGGATGATAAGCAATATTGAGATTCAATTGGGTATCTAACCCTTTAAAAAAAACCTTCCAAAAATTTCCAGTAAACTTAACATCTCTATCATCTATTATAACTTTAGGGATTCCATGTAACCTAAATATTTCCTGAGTGAATATTTATGCTATATTAATAGCCTTGTAGGTTGATTTCATAGGTATAAAGTGTGCTTATTTACTTAATTTATCAATCAAAACCATAATCGAGTCATTTTTTTACTACTTCTAGGAAATCCAGTAATAAAATCCATACTTATCACTTCCCATCTCCATTCTGGAATGGGTAAGGGATTTAGTAGTTCAATTGGATGCTGATGTTCAACCTTAACCTATGGACACTCTAAGAATATAACTAGATATTATGCAGTTTCACCTTTCATACTTGGCCAATAGAATTCCTTTCTTAGCATAGTAAGTAATTTTTGGTAACCTGGGTGTCAATAATATGGTTTCTTATGCATCTCATCTAATATTGATAACTTAATTTCATTATATTCTGGTACATATAATTTGTTTTTATACATTATCGGTCCACTTTTTGAGAATCTAAATTCTGATTATGCTATTCCTGTTGAATTATCAACAATCTTTAACTTAGTATTTTGATATTCTAGGTCTTTTTCAACTGTTATCCTTACCCTTTCTTCTAAATCTGTTTTGTAATTACTTCTAATAATTATATAGATCATGTTTGCATATCTACTTAATGCATCTATCACTTTATTTTCTTTTCCCTTAATGTGTTTTATCTCAAAATCATACTCACTTAAGAAGGCTAACCACCTTGTTTGGCGAGAATTTAAATTTTGTTTATTAAACAAATATTTTAGAGTGATGTTATCTGTCAACAATAAGAATTTTTGGCCTACCTGATAATGCCACCATATCTTTAATGCATGTATTATTGCAGCCAATTGCCAGTCATGTGTTACGCATTTTTTTCATGTTTCTTTAATTTCCTAGATTCATAAGATATTACATGGTTTTCTTGCATTAACACTCCACCAAGCCCTTCGTGGCATGCATCTATACATACTACAAAGTCTTTATCTAGGTCTATCAATTTTAATATAGGATATGTAGTTAATAGTTTTTTAATTTGTTAAAACTTTCTTGACATTTTTCGCACCAGATGAACTTAGTTCCTCTCTTTTGTAACAATTTTATAGAATATGCAATCTTAGAAAACCCTTATATAAACTTTCGGTAATATCCAATTATATGCATAAAGAATCTTATGTCTAAAACATCCTTAGGTTCAGGCCAATTCATTATAGCCTTTATTTTGTCTGGGTCAACAACTATACCTTCTTTGGAAATTATATATCCCAAATATTTAATTTGATCTTTATAAAACTCACACTTACTTAGTTTTACATATAATTTTTGTTCTCTTAGTATCCATACTATTATTAAATGTTCTTCATGCTCATTCTCATCCTTTGAATAGATGAGTATATCGTCTATAAAGACGCTTGCAAATTTATCTAGACATTTACTCAAAATATTGTTCATCAAGCACATGAATGAGGCTGGGGAATTAGTCAACCCAAAAGGTATTACGAAAAATTTGTAATGTCCATACCTTGTACTAATTGTTGTTTTATAAATATCTTTATCCTTTATCCTAACTTGATGATAATCAAAATGTAAGTCAATGTTAGAAAATATTGTAGCTCCCCGTACCTTATCAAACAAATCATCGATATGAGGTAATGGATATAATTTTTTAATAGTCATTGTATTAAGTTGTCTATGATCAATACAAAGACGTAATGTGCCATATTTATTTCTAACAAAAAATATTGGTGCTCCCCATGGAGATACACTTGGTCAGATATAGTCCTTATCTATCAGTTCTTGCAATTGACTTTTTAATTAATTTAAATCTAGGATATTCATCCTATAAAGATATTTTGAAGTCATTACTACTCTAGGTATCGGGTCTATGGAGAAATCTAGTTCTTTCTTAGGAGGTAGTCCGAGAATATATTGAAATACTTCCTGAAATTCATGCAATAATGGAAATTTATCTAACTCATTATTACTCTCCTCTTTTTCATTATAATTTATGTGTACAACAAGTATTTTACACCATTTTCAAATGCATATTTTAACTTGTAAGGTTGTTATTTATTGTTGACCCTCGACCAAGTTTTGGGGAAACTTTGGTCAATTTTGGAGGTTTTGGCCCACTTTTGGACTTCAACACGTTGGTCGAAGTAGGAGAGCCCAGGAGGAGTTGAGATCATGAATCTCACCTATTTTAAGGGTTATGTGGACCTAGTAAGGGGTCCTCTGGGTATTGTAATGGGTTTATGGGATGTCGGCCCATGGGTTTTCCCCATGTTTAGACCTTATTGTAAGATTTTGTAAAGTATAAATAAAGAAGAATGCATTGTAGAAGCAATAGTTCTGTGTGCAAAGGAATGTATGTGGCCGAGGCTTTGTGCTCGACTGTGATTTTGGCTCTGTGCATTTGACCTATTTTTGAAAGGTAAAAAAGGAGGATCTAGTGCTTAGTGCATAGATATCCTATCTTATGCGAAGTTTGACTCTGTGTCTTAGTGCACGTAAGTGATTGGATGTAATACTTTGACGAATAATAAAGAGGCGAAGTAGTTTGTGGACATAGCCCCACCTTGGTGTGAACCACGTATATCTGGTGTCTCATGGTTTGATTTGTGCAGTGACATTTCTGTTATGCATTTTCTTAGTGCTTTGATTATGACGTATAATGAATATATACTTTTTTTCTTAAGTACTTTATTTATGTTAAAGGGTAAATGAATGCTAGACTTAACTCATCACTTTTGCTAGACTTTATTTATGTGTGTGTAAAGCATCACGACTTGGCTAAGGAACAATTGTGTAAAGGATCACATATTTGGGCTGTGTGAAACGTCACAGTTTGACTATGTAAAGATGTAATCAATATGTATAGATATGCTAAGGCTTCACTGTCCATTCATTTTTTTAATCGAGAATACAAAATCGTTTCCACAGGTTATAAAAATCGTTGAAAGTCATTAAAAGTTAAAACGCCTACAATTAAAGACTTAATGTAAAACGCAGAGAAAGGAATATAAAATGCAGTCTAGGGTGGCCAAAGGAAGAGTAAAATTCGCCATCAAAGTAATAAATCGCAGAGGGGGAATCACAGACCATATGTAGAAAAAAAAAACCGCAAAGTCAATTCACCATCAAAGGTGATAATCGCAGAGTTAATTGGAAAACCAGATGTATAAAAAAAAACACATAGTAAAATCGCCAGGAAATGTATCAAACACAGACTTAAATTGCCAGGAAATGTATTGAAAACACATAGATACTTTTCCAGGAAATGCATCAAAACGAAGATATCAAAATGTAGAGGATCATAAGTGGCTCACTGAGGGAAAGGATAAATACTCGCAGAGGTAATCAATCGCAACAAGGCACAAGAAAATCACTCAACCGGGAATAATCAACAGAGGTAGAAAGTTGGGAAACATTGTCCTTTGCTCATCATCCATGCATAGAAAAGAAGGGCATTAGGATCTATAGAGCTATTAACACCGAAGTGACGACCATCGATCCGGCTCCTAGCCGACTGCTCAGGCGTGGAATGATGATCTAGGGATGAAGATGAAAGATAAAGAACAATCTCCTCATAATAATCATTAAAACAAACAAAACAATCATAACAATCAGGGATCGATGTCAAGGGAATCAATGCAATGCAACGAGCGTAAAGCTATGACGACTTTAATTTCTCGATTAAAAACTTTGAGTAAAAACATTTTTTTTTATAATAGAAGTACCGTAATGGAAGCGTAAGATCAATATTAATCTACCATTCAAAATAAAAGTGTGTGTACCATAGCCCAGGGTGACAACTCCGAGTTGTTGTCCCACGTGGTCCATCTAGCTCCCACTTGCCGACCAATGTGACTTCACCGGTACCTCCCAGCAAACGCTAGGGGTACTCTTCTTCCCCCTTAGCCCCCTGATCCGCAAAGGGGCCACACACACTAAACCCAATAACAACTAGCAACTAGCACTTGTTACTTGAGCTGGGTATCCCAAGTCCCACAAGATAAGTTAGTCAAGACATAAATTCTGTAGCGTAACATTACGCATAAAACATCATCTATTACTCCTCCTCCTCCATACTTTTTATAGGGTTTCTAAGTGATTTCTTTCCCAATTTCCCATTTAATTTAATTTTCATTAATTTAATTCAGTAAAACTTCCCCCATACACATGTCACCCATCCCCCTAGTTGCACCAGAAATTAAATTCATTATTTATTTAATTACTCCTATTTCCCTCACCCACCTAAAAGTATTCCTAGAATCACTTCTAGGTGTCCCCATATTCCCTTAAACCTTTTAATGACTTACACCCTTACTAAATTCCTAGTTGAGTTCAATTTAGAAATTTCTTAAAGGCAAGATTCCTTACTAAGTTAGTCATTCTTCTTTTCCCCTATGTTTCCCTTTTTCTTTATGTTTCCCCTTTTTCCCCTTGATTTCCTAATTCTTTTAAGTTTCCCTCTTTTTCCTTTTTATCTAAAACTCAAATTAGTAAGTGTAGAAAAATTACCTTTTATCCCTTTTTCTTTTTGGTTAATAAATTTTAAATTAGCATATGTAACAAAACAATCATTTCCCCCTTCTTCTTTTTTAAAAATTAATCCCCCAAAGTAATTTGATTTTAATAAATTAATTTAATTTCTTACTCCCTTCTCGTCCCATGTTTAAATATGAAAAAATTATTTTTTTACCACAAGTATCACTTCGACCTAGATTTTATTTTCCTAGGCTGGGCGACATTTTTATTAGGGAAAATGTTTTTAAATCTTTCTTATCACATCAGTTGTTCTAAGGCCATCTAGGTTTATTCACTTATTAGTTAACAACGCGACTTGCCCTTCAGGACACACTAGTTTCTCCAAGGGTGCCACTCACCTCATTTTGTTTCCCATGCATGACGTCCCCTTCAGGACGCACTACATGCTCCAAGGGTGCCTCTCACCTTTTTCTGTTTCCCTTGCGCGGCGTGCCCTTCAGGATTCACTACGTGCTCCAAGGGTGCCACTCACCTCTTGACTGACTTGGTAGACATCAAAAACCCCTGGAGTCAATACTCCACCAAGTGATCTTGTGGGAGACTAAGGGCCTCTAAGGAATAAGTCCCCTTCCTTATTGTGCGCCCCTTATAATAATCATGAGTGACTGTCGCAGTCTGACCTCACAACATCGTGGGTATTCTCGAACTAGGTAATCGTTAACGTACAATTCGAGCCATGGTGGGAGTGCTAGTAGGATATGGCAGGGTTGTTGCCCACCCCTCTCTCTCAACGTCTCTGGTTGTCGTGCGTGACCCCTTTACTCCACATGTGAGTCTGGTTGGCAAGCTATCATCAGCCTGCATCATCAATGAATCATGTCCAAAATAAAATCAATCATCATAACATCTAATCAGATGTGCATATGTCATATCAAAAATAATAAAAACCAAACATTCCACTCCCTGACTCGATCCAGAGTCTAAGGGGTTTCATCACTGCCTTTGCATCCTTGGGGTCCACAGTCCTACACACTCAGGAGAACCCTTTCAATAACACCTTTCTATGTCAAAACAACAAAATAACATGTCATCATATCCATAATGCCTCATAATCATAATCAGACGCCCAATAGTATAATAATCCGGATCACTTTCAAGCAAGTGTCCTCAAAGAATAAGTTTGCTCAGTGCGTGCAAGAGCGAGATGTTACATAATGAGGTTAATAAACTAATCCATGCTCATGTCCTAAGAATTAACAGAATATTCTGTGAAGCGCTCTTATCACATAATTGTGTCCCAGCCTAGTTACAGATACCTACTTCCTATAACCCCCCCTACTTCTACCTCGGGTGAGACTTTGCCTGCTTTGCAGGTGTTGCCAAAAGGGACAGTAATCAGGGTTTTGTTGGTGTGTTGTTAATTGTTGAACCATAGGTCTGCCCTTGTGCCAAAATTTCTCTAATACTAATAAGTCCTGATACTCCTTTAATGTTTATAATGTTACCCCTCTCATCTACACATGTAAATGTTTTATTGTAATAACCTAATAGCACTTTAAACTTTTCCAGCCAATCCATACCGATTAGCACATCATAAGACCCTAAAGGTAATATGTTTAAGTCTATCTCTGTTCTTAATTCATTCATACCAAGTTCATTTTTTTTAACAACATCTGTAATTCTCCTTTTAGTTCCTGTAGCTAATTGTACTAGTGAGGACTTTTTGAACTTTTCCTTATGTAACTTACATATTTCTACAACTCTTGGTGAAATATAACTTAAACTAGCACCTAGATCAATTAAAACAATAACTGGTTGATTATGTATCATACCTTCAATTTCTACCATTGAAGTTTGATGATTTGCCTGTCGATTTTCCAAGGTTGCACTGATTTTTGGTGTAGACCTTGCCAACTCACCAACTGTAGTTGTTTCTTTTATTGTTTGCACATTGTTATTGCCCTTCTTCTTGATAGGACAATCGTTATAGTAATGAGGACCACTGCATTCCCAACATTTTAATGTCTCTTATTGGGAAGTTTGTTTATTGAAGAAGGTTGGTGGTTTGGTACCCTTACTTTCAGGCTGATTGA
>SNQJ01S0153453.1:0-22760 GCA_010110895.2 Picea sitchensis | reverse complement strand
TGGAATCCCTAAAGTTATAATAGATGATAGAGATGTTAAGTTTACTGGAAATTTTTGGAAGGTTTTTTTTAAAGGGTTAGATACCCAATTGAATCTCAATATTGCTTATCATCCGCAAACGGATGGGAAAACTAAAAGAACTAACTAGATTCTTGAAGAAATGCTTAGAATGTATGTTATGGACAAACCTGGTAAATGGGAAGAATATTTGTACTTAGTTTAGTTTGCTTATAATAATCATTATCAAGCTTCAGCAAAAATTAGTCCTTTTGAAATTTTATATGGAAGAAAATGCAATACACTTGTTTCATGATGTACTCATGTTAATAGATTGATGATAAGACCATATATGTTAAAAGACATGGAACTAATAGTGAAACAGGTACAACATAACCTAAAAGTAGCTCAGGATAGGAAAAAAAGTTATGTTGATGCAAAAATGACTCCAAGAGAGTTCAATATTGGAGATCATGTGTATATTAGAGTTAAAACTAAAAAGATCTATTTATGGCTGGGTAGTTAGACTAAGTTAGCACCTAGGTATTATGGGCCATTAGGGATACTTGATCGAATACGACCTGTAGCTTATCAACTGGTGCTTCCAGCTACGGTAAAAGTACATGATGTGTCTCATGTTTCATTATTGAAAAAATATATACATGACCCTACTCATGTTGTTGATTAGAAAATGACACAGGTGGAACCCGTGGGAGAGTTCCTAGTAGATACAGATCATATTCTCGACAAGAGGGAACTTACACTCTAGAATAGATTTGTAGGACAGGTAAAGGTGCAATGGAAGCACCTTAGTCCAAAAGAGGTTACTTGGGAAATAGAAAGTAACATGCAGGAAGAATATCCATTTCTATTCAAGAATGGTATTGATGGAAACTAGTTATCATCAAGGACGATGATAATTTCTAAGGGAGGGTGTATGTGAAAACCCCACAACTTGGATTTTTAATTATTATTTCTGTTATTTTTTTTACTTTAGAATTTTAATTATTTTTCTGAAAATACAATTTGGTCAATTGACCAAAATTGAATTGTAAAACCTTATTATTTTAAGAAATAAACACATGTGGAAAAAGGGGCACACGTTGAAGCAATTGTTAAAGAGGGAGTTAGGAATCCAAAGGGTTTGACCAAGTGGCAACAGACTGAGACAAGTTGTGGAGTTAACTCAACTTCAAAAAAACACATTCCATATTTACTGGACAATCTGTGAACATGTGTAAAATTGAATCTAACAGGTGGTCAGTGAGCATGAGGCTCAATACAAGTGTCACAAGTCCTAGGAAAAATAAAAGAAGTCATGACAAGGGAATGGGATGCCATTCATAGGAGGCAAAGTGATAGCTTGAGAAGGCTACACACAAACTGACTTGACACGGTGAATTTTCAAAGATTACACACAACAAGCTGTAGCTCATAATTCTGCAAGAGGCCATGTAGGAAACACCTTGGATTCTGAAATCATATTGGGGATGAGAGAGGTTAACATAGGCTCTAATATAAGTTTGGAAGGAACTTGGTCTTCAACTTGGGGTTTTACCAAAGTTCCATTGTTTATTTCATGTTATGAATATGTTGATTTAAATATTATTGTGTTTTTATTGTGCGTTATTGTGGATAAAATCTTGGCATAAATAAACTGTAACAGTATTAGAATTAAGTGAATTATCAAAAGAGGATCGATGCATATCATAATTTCAAGTAGAAAAACTGTGAAATAAAGTTAAAATTTATTTTGATCCTAGATCTATGAACATAATCATACTACCCATAATAAAACAATGAAACACATAGGTAAAAACCTAGTTAATAAACTAAAGATTTATTCGGATAAGAAAATTTTATGGAAGAGAACAAAGTTTCAACAACTACAATGTATATAACTAAAAGGAACCGTTAAAGGGTTCATTGAAATACAATGTATAGAACTGGAAAGGAAACAATAGATATTAACCAAGGTTTAATGTATATAATTGGAAAAGGAATTATTACAGATTCAAATAGGGTTCCACAAGATACACTATGCATATATTCTAAAGGAAATCGTTAAAGAGTTTAATAAAATACACTATGTATATATTCGGAAGGAAATCATTACATATTAAATAGAATCTAACGAGTATTGACTATTACGTCCAACAAAGGAAATGATGGTAAGTGAACCAGAGACCTAACTAAAAACTGTATATAACCCAAAAGGGATCAATAACAGAGTATTACAAAATTATCAAATGCATCCTAAGTCACAAACTCTCATGGGGATTTATACAAGAAATTATTTGGTCAACTAGCTATAATAATAGAACAATCACATTTGCAGTGCAAAACTAGAATGTAGTTAAGGAATGGAACCCAAATACCTTTCTAAGCAAAGGTATTCTTGAATATCCATGGTACCAACCTCCCAGGTACTTGTACAATAACAACCAACAAGTTAGGATGCTATACGAACTTATTTAGGAAAACAAAAGTTATATATACAAATAAAAAAACTTACTTACCATGGCTCAACAAAATTCCCTTGTATTTCCATCTGTTGCTTGAATTGCACCCGAGTGTAAAGGGTTGTCAAATTGTTGATGGGTACCCTTGAAAGAATTAAGCAGGGCCCATGATTAGTTAATTACTGAGAATAAGTGTATCAAATACTTACACATATATTACAGAATATAAACTAGAGAACAATTACTACTTTGTGCGAACACAACAATAATGAGTCCTAACTAAGTTTTGTAACAATCTCCAGTATGCGTATACAAGTTTAGATCAACATAACTTAACACGTTACATTAACTCTAAATAAATCCATCTAGTTAATCAAACAAGATGAAAAG
This sequence comes from Picea sitchensis, assembly GCA_010110895.2. NCBI lineage: Eukaryota > Viridiplantae > Streptophyta > Pinopsida > Pinales > Pinaceae > Picea > Picea sitchensis. Next base: position 19,911 of record SNQJ01S0153453.1, on the reverse strand, counting down.
AAACATGCTTCTAAGATTAAAATGTCAAAACAATCGTTAAAAATTTTGCGCAACTTGAGCATTCTTATATTTCTTGAAACACAAGGTGCATGGTCATTTACAATAAGAGTAATAGATTCAACAACTATACCTTATAATAATATCATCATTAATATCATTTTAATTCGACATATAAGATAAGCTAGTTGTTTCTAAAATAATGTTAACTCTTAAATATAACAGTATTGAATAAATACAATCCTTAATATTAATACTTAATATTGTCATTAACATAATTATCTAATAAGAATTTCTTAAAAAGAGATGTTATTTGTAACGTTTGAATCGTTATGACTATATGCGACGCATCGTAAAAGAAAAAGAAAAAAATCTTAAATTTTTTTGAGCAGGATGACAACAGCGACAATAGTTAAACAACATAACTTGTCGACGAACGCGACATATGCAGGTTAGGAAATAGACAACAATGACTCAACATATTATCACATCGGGCAACTAGATGAAACATGCGATAATCAATATACCAATAAAATCGACTACCCACTCGGCACAAGCAAGACAACGCCTACAATATAAAGGAAAAAATCAACAACCTGACTTAACAACGAAGATGACCAATAACTAGCATCTTCTTGGCGAGAGAGAGACAACACAAAAGTTACAAAATAAGTACCACCATAAAAACAACAGTCTCAACCACATCGGGTGGTGTATGATCCTTAGCTGGGTTATCGTGTTCACTTCTTGATTCATGCGTGCAATGATCCAATCTCAGGGAATCATGTTGCCACAATGTGATGGGCGCTCTAGGGACCCATGTGCAACCAGACTAAATCCAACCCTTCGTCCCAACATAAAATCCAGCAATGCAACAACCTTACAAAATACATTCAATAATTCAATAGGTCCTTATTTGGTTCCTTGTTGGGAGAACATTTAGGGTTGATGTAAGGCGATAATCACAGTACTTATAATCAAACAAATAAGATTAATGTAAACATTAGAGGTGACCAATGCATTCAACATATTTAAACCATTGATCTATGTGCAAAAGCGGTTGTTAATCTAATTGAAGGGGTAAATGACTTACTCATAATTAAATCATCAATAACCAGTTATATTGCCAATGAAACAGAATGTATATCGCTATCTTATATGAATATAATTGTTGTCTTTAAATATAAATTTGTTGTTCTTTAAATGTCCTTGTTGTCTTTTAATTATAAAATTGAAACATATATAAGTATTTTCCTAAGGATGAGTTCGCTATCTAGTAAGAAATCATAAAACAAGTTTTATAATGATTATTGAATTCGCTATCTAGTAAGGAATTCGCTATCTAAAATTCACCAATAAGAAAATCGTAAAATATTTACTATAAGAAAATCATAAAACAATATTCACATTGTCCAACACTACCAAAATCATTGTCTCTAATTAAGTTGGTTGTCTATCATTGAATTTGTTGTTTAGTAGATACCCATGCTAATTAATAACAGTCTAATATAATACCCAATAACATAGATTTGTCTTAACCCTAATCTATCTCTAACCGCAGAGTATAACATGCTAACAACAAAATCGCTATCCAAAAACGTAGAGTGTAATAAGCTATAAAAAAAAGGTAGAGTATCGCTACCCAAAAATTGATATCAATTTTGCTATCAAATTCGTTGTCAATACTCAAAGAATTCGCTACCAGCAATCAATGAAATCGCTGCCCATAGTAATTGTTGTCTGATCAAATGTAGAGATAAGTTGTCTATTAATTATATGATGTTGTTGTCTAGGACATATTGTTGGGTTAATATGATATCGTTGTGTAAAAATAAAAATATGGAATATAAAATTGTTGTCCATAACATTATTGTCTATAAAATCTATAAATAAATACATTATCTATGTCAACGCAGTCTCATAATATATAAATTCGTTGCCAGTATATTAAATTTACAGTCACACGATACAGACACGCAGTATATTAAATTTACAGTCATGCAATCTCATAAAATCGCTATCAATAGATATTAAACTCGCGGTGTGAAAAGATTTAAAAATCACTGTGTGAAATGGCCACATAAATTCGTTGTGTGAAAAGATTTAAAAATCGTTGTCCAATCACCAGTTTATTGAATATATGATTTTGTTTTTTAAGATATCGCTCTCCATTAAAATATTTAACAATTATAAATATATATCGCTAACAATATTGCTATATTTTAATTGTCCCACTGCTTAACATTATAATTTATGGGATTGCTAGCTAACCAATAATCATTGTCAAATAATTAAAATTTAAGCAAGTTATGACATCGTTGGAATAACACTGTTACTTGTAAGAAAATTGCCATATGAAATTTTCACTGTAATAAATTACCATAATAATCGTTGGAATAAATTCATTGGAAATAAATTATCACTGGAATAAAAATAACTGGAATACAATTATCACTGGAATAAAATCATTGTGTAAATATCAATCCAAGAATCCCAAATTAATATGCAGAGATTCGCAAATGCAGAGATTCGTTGTGTAGAGATTCACTATGTAAATGGCAAGGAGCTAAGGTGATCAGAGATGAATCAATCAACGCAAAGTTTAAACATTCCAAGAAACACAGAGTTGAAAAATTAAGGAAAGGAAGAGGTAATCATTCAAAATAAACATAGATATAATCAATCAAGAAAACGCAGAGATACTCATTCACAAGGAGGGGGCAAGGATTAGAGATCAATCAGAAAAGAAAAACGCGGATATAAGTAAGGCTTTGATAACTGGGTGAAATTTATCCTTCACTTATTATCCATGCACAATAAAGCAAGGCATTTGAATCTATAGGTCTTTAAACAACGAAGTGAGGACCGTCGATTCGGCTCCTAGCCGACTGCTCAGGCATGGACTAATAACTAAAGGGATAAGGGACAGAACATAAAACTCAAATTTTCTTCACATTAATCAATAAAAAAAAACACACATAAGTCATTGCAATCAGAGGTGGGGTTCTCCATGGAAAATCAATCCAGTATACAGCGAGAAAGGGGGATTACAAATACCGTAGGAAAGTAGGTTCAGAAAACTAAAGGAAATGAAATCTTCAACCGAGCATAGAAAAGTAACATCTGTAAATTAAATTCATTGCAAGTACAACTTTAACAGGCGTACCTTAGCCGAACACGAAGGCTCTGAAGTTGTTGTCCCGTGCGTGCTCCATCCAGCTTCTTCTTGCCGACTGATGTGACCTCACTGGTACCTCCCATCCAACACTAGGGGTACTCTTCTTCCCCCTGAGCCCCACGAATTCCAAAGGGGCCACACACACAATGCCAAAGAAATGCTAGCACCCATCCCACCTCGCAAGGTTGAGCTACCACTCGTTACCTGAGCTGGGTATCCCAACTCCCACAAGAGAAATTCAGTCAAGACAAAAATTCAACAACATTATATTACACATAAAAGATGAGATCCATACTCCTCCTCCTCCATCCTTTTTATAGATTTTCCAAGTAATTAGTTTCTCAAATTCTGATTAAATTCCTTTTTCATTTAATTAATTAGGAAAAACCTCCCCTGTACACATGTCGCTCGATCCCCTATTTGCACTAGAAAATTAATTTTATTAAATGATTAATTATTCCTATTTCCCTCACCCACCTAAAAGCATTCCTAAAAACGCTCCTTGGTGTCCCAAAATTCCCTTACAAATCTTAAATGACTTACGCCTTACATAATTCCTAGTTGAATTCATAAATAGCAAGTTATCAAGGCAAGATTCCTTACTAAGTTAGACATTCAATTTTTTCTTTACTTTTCCCCTTTTCTTTAGGTTTCCCCTTTTTCTTTAAGTTTCCTATTTCTTTTAAGTTCCCCCCTTTTCCCTTTTTAACTAAAAATCAATTTAGCAAATGTAGATAAAACAACCATTTACCCTTTTTTTCTTTTTAACTAAAATTAAATTAGTAAAAGTAGATAAGAACAACCATTTCCCTTTTTAAAATTTTAATCCTCCATTATAATTTTGACTTTAATAAATAATTTGAATTTCTTACCCCCCTTCTTGTTACATGTTTTATTATTAATTTATTTTTTACCACATGTTCTAATTAGACCTAGGTCATAATTTTACTAGGTTGGACGACATTTTTATTAGGGAATTTTTTTTTTAAACTTACTTGTCACATCATTCATTTTAAGGTCGTCTAAATTTATTCACTTACTAGTTAAAATCGCGATGTGCCCTTCAGGACGCACTAGGTGCTCCAAGGGTGTCACTCGCCTCCTTTTGTTTTCCTTGCGCAACGTGCCCTTCAGGACGCACTACGTGCTCCAAGGGTGCCACTCGCCTCTTCACTTACTTTGGTAGACGTCAAAAACCCCTGGAGTCAATACTCCGCAAAGCGATCTTGTAAGAGACTAAGGGCCTCTAAGGAATAAGGCCCCTACCTTATTGTGCACCCCTTAGAATAATCATGAGCGATTGTCACAGTATGCCCTCACGACATCATGGGTCTTTTTGAACTAGGTAATCATTAACCTACAGTTCAAGCCACGACGGGAGTGCTAATAGGCTGTGGCAAGGTTGCTCTCCACACCTCTCCCTCAAGTCTCTGGTTGTCCTGCGTGACCCCTCTACTCCACATGTGAGTCTGGTCGGAAAACTATTTTCAGCCTGCATCCATCAACGAATCATGTCAACAACAATAATCAATCATCATAACATCTAATCATATGTACATGTGTCACATAAATAACATTCAAACCCAACAGTCCTCTCCCTGACTCGATCCAAAGTCCAAGGGATTTCATTGATGCCTCTGTATCCTCAATGTCCAAAGTCCTACACACTCAGGAGAATCGAGTCAATAAAACTTGTCTATGAATACAAAAAATTAACATATCATCAATCCATAATGTCTCATAATCATAATCAAACGACCAATAGTATAATAATCTAGATCACTTGCAAGCAAGTGTCCTCAAAGAATAAGTTCGTTCAATACGTGCAAGAGAAGAATGTTACATTATTAAATAACCAATATAACCTTATTAAGACCCATGGTTCTCTAGACATCATAAGTGAATGTTTTGACCTAACTAAGATTCAAATAATGTAATAATTACATCTTGAGGAAACAATAGAGGAAAATTTTTATACTTAAGGACAAAAGTGAATAAACATTTTCCACAAGGAGAATCCATACTAAGGCATCACAAAAATACGGATCGAATTTCTCCCTTATATCCATGAATTTTGGAAGTTATGGCCTTAACTTAAATTCAAACTCCAGTCTAAGATGGAAACGTAACTACTCTAAGAAAGTATCTGACTTCTGTTTCAGAGAACTTCTTAAGTGGTGACTTGAAACGTCGAACTAGTAAGTCAATGCAAAGCAGTTTTTGTATTATTATTTCTTTTAAAAGGAAACCTAGGACGAGACTATTCCTCATTGTAATTCAGTGAGTGCTAACTGGAAGGAACTTCGACAATTTTATTCGACCTACGATCGGTAAATGGAAATACATAAGGCATGAAAATATATATATATATATATATATATATTACAAGAATGAATTAAATCAGAGTCACTCTAAGTGCAGAATCCAATTAGTAAGGTATCGATTAAATGTGTGTGCACTCAATTGTTGTAAAGAGGATATACACAAATGTGTTTTTATTTAAATAAGGTGAATCATGTTGATAATTAATCAGTAGAAGTTATGACAACTGCAATAGTCCACGCTTAACATCTAATTATACATGTATAAAATTTATCCTTTATTAATACTTCCACTGTCATTTTCTTAACGTCGTGTTACAGTTCTGGTCTAACACTCTCTACCAATTACCATTATATTATGAATTATTATTATTTATTTTGCAATGAAGTGCAAGTGATATATATATATATAAAACGAAAAATAACTCATGAACCTAATCCGGATTAAGCTTGTCGTAAAAAATAATAATTGTAAAAAAAAAAGTGATGCTTTAACGATGAAGAGTTCAAAACCTTCTAGATTGGGTAGAAATAATTATATATTTGAAAAACAGACTGACTACTTGGAAAATGTTTAAGGTTGCTTTTTGATCTATCTCTGTTGCGGAACCCATCGAGAGAAAGGATATCCAGAACAAATGGAAGCCAGTCTCTCATGCAGTAAGCTTCAGATTTTTTAAACTTTTTCTGATCTGGATTGAATTCAACAACAATGGGGTTAGGAATACTATTATTATTATTTATTTTTTTAAAAAGAATTTCAATAAAAAGAACCAAACCCGTGACAGTTCTGAATAATACAAAATTTATATCAACAACGACTAAAGAAATTGCTTATATAATTCCACTTAATGTACATTGTATATGAGACTAAATTATTCAAATGAAACTATCGAGTAAGGTAATTCTATACTTTCGCATATATCAACACTCTTTTTGAAATATATATATATATATATATATATATATATATATATATATATTTTGGATGACAGATTAAACAAATGATACTTGGTAGTAAACTTAACCAGGAACTCTAGTCAAAGAATGGAATATAGCGTCCTTTTTAACAATGTTTACTTACATGTAAGAAATTAAGACGAGGTATTATTCAACAATAGTAAAACCGTAACAGCATTAAAATACGCATACTATTATGTAATTGTCAAGAATTCTTTCCTAACCATTAGGATACAATTTTATTTTACACAATGAAATTACAATCACAAAGGTATCGTTGGATATTAATTTGATAATGTTGATGTCATTTCTCCGCTTGGAAAATATCGATACGATATGAGCGGTACATCGATCCTAAGACTCTGCTTCAGTACCTTTCATCTAAGACTATGGAGTACTCTTCTTTATAGCCCAGAATTACATAGAAGGGTCACCAAAGGGTCACACAATAAACTAGAAATCAATAGTATAAAAAATTTCCCTGGAAGAGCTTCCACTCTTACCAAGTTTTGGAACCCAACTCTCAACAAGTAAACTAGTTAAGAAAAATTTTGACACCATAGCAGTGCTTTCCCAGTGAGGATCCCCTCTCCCTTCCCTCTCACATTTTTTTTTATAGGAAAATTCTCAATGGCACATGTCCTCTCATGCACAATAAACAATTTTTAATAATTTAATTAATGATTATTCACCACCATGTCACTCTACCCAAAGTTATCTTTTAGAGTAGAATTCTCTTTTTATTTTATTTAATTAGATATTTTCCCTCACTCCCCAATTTGTTCCTATTCTTCCTATTAGCATCCCTAATTTGTTAAGTATTTTCCTCTTGATTTGTCTCTTAGTTCCTCAATCAATACATTTTTTTGTGTCCCCTAACTAAATTTCATTTGGAGTTTGATTAGAAGTCTTCTTTAGTTAGGATTAGTGGTAGATTGAATCAAGATGCTACTCTGTGCTTGACCACTATTCTCTCATGTTTTTAATTTTATTTTTTTTAAATGTTTTTTATTATTTTCATGCACACATGTGCATCTACCCAATTTTTTTTTTTTTTTTCTTATTTTCTTCTTTCCTTTTATTTGTTGTTCTAATTCCCTTCATTCCCTTTTATTTTTTTAACTTAGCCAACCATCAAGTAGACTTAGACTCTTATTCTATTTATTAGAATATAATTTAATAATTAATTAAATATTCTATTCTAACAAGGTCTAAACATTTTATATTATATTTTCTAGGCCATCTAGAATTTTATGGACTCACAGTTTGTTGACGCAACATGCCCTTCAAGGCAGCATTTTCATGCTCCAAAGGGTGCCACTCACCTTTGACTAGTTTGGAAGTTTGTTAATTTGGAGTCAACACTCCCTTAGTCGACCAGAAGTTAAAGGTTGTCCTAAGGAAAAATGGTTGCCTTGTTTATGCCTCCTTGGGAATTCTTAAGTGGCTGTCACCAGTGCGCCCTCCGCGACATGATGGACATCTCGAGACTAGGTGGCGTTACCCTCAGTTCCAGGTCTGGCCGGGGGTCATTAGTAGGTTGTGACAGAGACTTTGCCACACCTTTCCCTCAATATGTCAATTCCATGTGGCCCATTTTAGTCCTTATAGGTCAAATTGAGAAAGCATCCCTTAGTACGCATCCACTAACAAGGTAAACGTCAATAATCCATTTGCATAATATTCATACTAAAATCATCACATAAATAACATGTGTGTAAATAAAACATTCAAACCAAATACAATTCACTCCTGACTCAATCTAGAGTCCAAGGAGTTCGATCGATGCCATCAGTATCCCTCAAGCTTTATCATGTGTCTTGCACACTCGGGAGAACTCATCAATAATACCTTTTGATATACATACATATAGAAATTAACATATAATCACAATGAGATCATAATATAACTCATAATCAAAGACATAATCATAATGTATCATAACTGTATCACTTTCTTGCAAGTGTCCTCAAAGAACAAGTCGATTATAAAATGTTAGCAGTGGAACTAGATGTTATAATTTCAAGTCAAATAAATGATTTGAAAAAGTTCTTCGGACCACAAGTTTCATGGAATAATGGGGTTGGCATAATAAGTCCCTAAGTCCAAGGGAAAACCCTTTGAACTAGAGGCTAACCATTATTCCCATAACTAGAATAAACACTAACCATTATATAACAAACATACACAGAAACAAGAAGTTCACTATGGAAAATTTCGCAGAGACATTTAGACAGAAACGACAAAATAATGATTACCCACCACAATGAACTAATAGATTAGATAACAACAATTTATAGAGAAACAAAAATAAGTAAAAAGGTTAGTAAACTCTTACCAGCTTATGGAAGACACAACCAATTGAAATCCAATGACACCATGAATGCCTAGCACTCACACAATAATCCCACCATAAAACAAAGTAAGTTTTAGGACCATAAAACTCCCATAATGTAACTCAATGAACTCTAAAAGGGATATGAGAGATACCTGAAAAAATATTAAAACCTCTCGAAATAAAACACAAAGTAGAGAAAACAAAAACCGAGAAGTGTGAAATGAGCCAAATCAAGTAAAGTTCATAAGGGTTAACACTTCGACAAAAACCCTAACACTTGGAAATGATATGAGCCTATACGTGTACTTCCTCGAGACAACTGTCGAGAAAAAATCAGATGCTAACCCATAGGTGGCGCATGCAATATCGCTGCATGATAAATACACCATATGATATTTTGGTTAATGAAGGAAATTTGGTAGGAAATTCAATTAAGGAATGGTACCAATTACTATTTTAATCTCCTCGTAAAACTCGACAATAACTCTAGTTATTCCAAGTGTTATACACCAAACAATACACCGGAACCTGTATTAATGTATATTGAAACACGTCTTAATATGTGATGTATATTGAAACCCATATTAATATATGTTGTGTATCAAAAACCATCGTATATTAAAACCCGTATTAATATATGTTATAATTTGAATCCAATAATATATGATGAGAATGAAATAGTTTGGATATATATGTTATGTTGACATTTTCTATGAGTTACTTTAATAAGGATTATGTGATACAAAAATTCATATGCATATAAAGTGTAATTATGATTCAAAGTTATATTAACAAGGAGATAAAAGTCAGTGAGACATTAGCTATAGATGAACACAGAGCAAATGAAACCTCATGAATTATATATATATATATATAATACCGACCTTTTCCTCAATTTGTAATGGTTATAAATATAACAAATAGAATATGGAAACTTAGTGAAATCAAACATTATAGGTTATCAAATACTAGTCTCGGTGGAATAAGACTTAGGATAATATTTAGAATTATAATGTTAAGTAATGGGTTGTTTATCTCATTATAGTATAAGATAATATAGTTTAGATTGTAAGAAGTTATGAAGGAATAGAAGTAAAATAGATTATTATGATTTAATAACTATATATAAAATAAAATAAAAATTGGATTATGAACTAAGGTTTGTGAAAGTGGCCTTAGTCACTCATGTTTAGAGAACATGAATTTTTTTAGCTTGGATGACTCGAGGAATCATGGAAGCATCTAAGAGAATTGAAAAAGATCGAGGCTAGAATAGGATCACAACTATAATCAAGACTGAACCAGAGATTAAGTTGAAACCAAAAGAACAAAAAAAGAACCATGGTAAGTCTCCTTTCCACTCTTAACCATCGAGCGACAATCATGATAGAAAGAGCCAAGGGTACAAGTAGTCAAAAACTAATTTCCATCATGAATGGAAACTTAACTGTGATCCATTCAGGGAGCAATCAATTGATACCTTCTATTTTCATCCAACATTTCAAACTGAGAAACCTTGTATCTACCATGATCTACCTCACATGGGAGTTGCATGTCTGACAAGATATGCCACCACCACTCCCTCTACATTAAAGTTCATTGCTCTAAATGACATTGAAGGGATTTTTGACACAAGATATTACATTTTCATTACAACATTTTTATTATTTTAATGTATATGTAAAATATTATATTTAAAATTAACATATTTATTTTAATTTTATAAAAGTTTTTTTTTTTTTATTCTTTTTATTATTTTTTATTTTATTTTTTATTTTTTGATTTTATTCATGTTAATAAATGATTTAAAATAAATAGATATAAAATAATAAAATTGAAAGAAAATTATATATAAATTTATTTAGTTTAAAAAATTATATATAATTTTTTTATGAAGTCAAACATTTTATTTGATTTTTATTTATTAAAAACTTTATAATTGTTTTGGATATTTATTATATTAAATAAAATAGAATTTGAAATAATTTTACATATTAAATGGGAAAGGTATTTACCACAAAATGTTTATACTTATTAAAGTTGAAGTTTTATTGAAGTTATAAAACCAATTGTATTATATTATTGGGACTTATAAGAGTTAATTTTATTTAAGTTATAGAAAAATTATTTAGATTACTTATATTTTAAAATTTTTTGGAAAATTAACTATATAAAATGTAAAAAACTAAAATTAAAGATATACTTATTGAAAATAGAATGTTCAAATTTATTGAAAGAAATAAAATCTCAAATTTTCAATGGAGATTTTCAAATTATATTGAAAATGGAATATCAAATTATATGATTTTGGGACTTATGTATCTTTACTCTTTGAAAACTATAGAAATGTAAAATGTAAAGAAATAATGTATGAATTATAAGAAAGGAATTAAAGGTAGAAACAATGAAATACAATTATAGAGGAAATGTAAAAGATGTAGAAACAATGAAATATGATTATATGAAAGTTAAAATTAAAATACTGCTTATTGAAATGGAATCTCAGATTATGAATTTGATGCTTATATCTTTTACTCACAAAAACTGCTAGCAGGGGATTAAAAGAGTAGAAACAATGTGTAATTATATTGAGATTAAGTATTATTTGTTGAATAGCAGAATCTCAAGGTGTTTCAGTGGAGTTCAAAATTAAATATTTTTATAAATAACATGGGACTATAATTAATAACAAGGTTATTCTTTGGAAAAAGATTATTTTTTACCTTTCTTTTTCATTTCGAAATCAGGAACAACAAACAATAATATAAGGTTGTGTAGCGTGGTCTTATAGGAAGTAGGATCAATTGTATTCTCTATCTCAAAATTTATGGAATTTTTATATCTATTGGAGTATTGAGAAGATATAGAGTGTGAGATGTGTGTGGGTGTGGAATTGAATGAGATGCTATGAAATCTCTTCAAAGCAACCCAAGGTGCCCATATGGGAAAACATGGATGAAGACCCTGGTTTTTTGGCCACATAACAACTAGCATGGTAAAATGGTCAGCAAAGTCTATGGGAATACACACGAAGAGTACCTGAGGTTCGAGAGCGCATTAATAAATGGAGCTTACTCATGTACCCTAAGATCCAGTTCCAATAATATTAAAGACCTAATTAAATGCTCGCTGACACCTCTGCAATAAGGGTTCAAGTTCTTCACCAATCATAATTTAAAAAAACAATGTAACAATGTTATGCACTTTGGAAAAGTGTTTAAATTTATAGTCAAACTCAATGGAGTTAATGTCAAATCAATAGCAGGGAATTAATGTATTAAATCAATGGCAAACTCATTACTATAGGCTGCTTTGAGGACTAAAACATATTTAATTTCAAATTTGAATATGATTTTCAATTAAGATAAACAACATTTAATTTGGACGTTAAATGCATAACCATGCATCCGAACCCAAGATAAAGTACCTTTAACTTGCCTTACGCAGCAAAACTGTATTTTAAGACGTGGATGACAACCTTCTTATTGTGAGAGCTATTTCAATGCCCAACGACTACTCAAACTTCAAATATTTTATGATGGTAAATGATAACTTTATTTATTTATTGTAATCTCACGTTGATGGAGTCAAATAGGTGCCACCTAAGCCGATTTAGTGTAGATGTCTCAAAATGGGTTTCCATCACTAGATTAGTGCCATTGTCTGCAGTCCAAAATTTGAGAGCTTTCCTTAAGTGATATGGCTGGCTGTAGATCTCTTTACATTTTGGACTACGACATTATTAAGAAGATCCAGTGCTATTAAAGGCTGTCATTATTTTTCCCAACTTTAGTTTCTCTTTTATCCCTCCCACCCACGTTTTGCAAAGAAGCTCTTACTGAGTTTGCAGTACGAGGAGTCGAGGCTTAAAGAAACTGAAAATGAAGAGCTTTGAGGAATTTATGTGACACAGGCGGAAGGAAATATAATGTAGTGTGCTTCTTTGACAGCTTCCATATTTTATTTGAAAGGAATTTTACAATAAGGGGTTCAAGTTCTTCATCAATAATAATTTTAAAATGGTTTAATTGAAAAATAAAAAATTCAATATAACAATGTTATACTTTGGAAAATTGTTTAGATTTATAGTCAAACTGCTTAGTCAATGAAATTAATGTAAAATTAATAGAAAACTCATTGCTATAGTCCTGCTTTGGCAAGGGCTAATAACAAACAATAGTATAATGTACTTTTCCTTGGAACATATTATATATATGGTATTGAAATATAAATTACAATGTCATATCCAAATATAAATGACAAGTAAATTGTTTCTCAAGTATAAGAAAGTATAAGAATTTGTTATTTGTTTCTAAGTATAAAGTTATTATGAGATAATATTTCAAACATTTTAATAAATTCCCATCACCTAGATAGGTATTGAAATAAACAGGTACTGAAATAAATGATCTTATTATCATGAGGATATTAGAGACACATTTGACAATGAAATATGTAATAAAATTATTTGAGTGTTTATAAGTACATGTTGGTATGGTAGGTTAAATGTTAAGTTGGAAGGCGGGAACAACGTATTTTGAAAACATGCAACTATTTAATAATGGTAGTTTGGGTAGCCAACTCCACTAACAGACTACGCTGGGGGACCTATTCTTGGCCTTACTCTCAACTATACCATTGTCAATGGAGCACCTACTGCTAAGTTTAGAGAAGACGACCTTAACTCCACTAGCGGAGGACCCACCAACCTCACTTTTTTTAGCCGAACTTCACTGAACCGTCTGAATCCATTGTCACTTCATGGTAGTTACTTCCCTGGCAGTTTGGACTGTCACCACTTCGTAGGTTTTAAACTCCTCTGTGTTTCCAGCACCTCTGTCTTTACTCTCGACTGCAACAAACCACAGTGGAATATAGGTGGCATTGGGCGACGCTCCCATGGTACATGCACCCATGGAGTTGAAGTCAACGCATTCATGGGTGCTACTGATGAAGCACTCTGGCACAGCACGAGACTCTTTTCCTCGATGGACGAGCTCACCAACCATGTGCATATTAACTCCACCTTGCCAGGAGATTCGGGTCTCCATTACTCACCTGGTCCATCTATGTCTATTTTCTTTACTCTGTCTTCTTCCACAGACTAGGCTACTATCTCTGTGAGCTATCGACAAGCACAAACCATCCCCCCACTAGAAATACTCTTCCTACAGTTACTGTGGACTCGGAAAACGTTACCCATTATATTAAACTCTTACACAAACCTCCCTACGACTCTAGAAAGGTTTACGTCTCGATTGAACACCCACCACTCTCCACTAATATTAGCTTGACACCCCCTGATGTATCTAATCCCACTGCGAACCACATGCATGACTTCACCGGTTCTCTTAGGAATCCATGGTCGAAGGGACAAGAGCATAGCTATAGGCAGGAAGAAGCTGTAGCTCTTAGGTCATGGCGTTCCTAAGAAATCAAAGAAAGGGATGGTTCACGAGAGTATTGATTGGACTGGAAGAAACAATTTAGATGGCCATGTGTACACTGGTTGGCAGACCCTCCTACTGCCATCTCTACAAAATAGACATTGTAGTTTGGGTCCAGACAACTTGGCGACCACTACTCGGTTACACATATGAGATATCCTATCTGACGAGAGGTTGGTCTTGTTTCCACTTCCTCTCCCCAGAAGAATTGGATCTGATCCTATATGGACTCTAGTTACTAGATGGAGGAAGTCTTATGATGAAAAGGTGGTGTATCAGCTTTAATCCCACCCAAGACTATTTTCTCTTGCGCCACCTCTGGGTTCTTTTACCCAGTTTACCACTATATCTCTGGAACGCGAAATCCTTTGAAGATATTGGAACTACACTTGGGAGGGTTATCAATGTGGATTTGAAAGCACTGGAATAACCTATCAAAAAGGTGGCTCGTTCACTCACTTAAGGGACATATATCATCGGCGAGGGAGACTTTATCCGTGACAACATATATTGTTGACACAGATATGAGGAATGGGTCACAGTCCACAACCTCTCATGATTCTTTGCTCCCATGGTCTTCTATTTATCCCTTGGGCGAGACTCTTCGGGTTCATTCTACCACCTCTCCAGCTTCCTTGATCCCACGGGCCCCCCATCCTCTCTTGGGTGAGACTCCTTGGGTTTTTCCCCTTGCTAAAGATTCCCCCACCCTCCCTTTGGAGACTGATATTGGTCTGGCTGGAGAGTCATTAGAGCCATTGGGGGATAATGTTGCGGGATTTAGAGAACCTGAGCCTGGAGATATTTCCCTTTGTGCAATCCTGGACAACCTGGTTCCGTCTTATAGGGAATCACTCACCCCTTTACCTCTTCTGATCTATTCTAGTAGAGTTATCATTCATCCACAAGAGAGGGCTTCAGACTCGGGTACCTCTGAAAACACAGGGGAGGACTTGGAAAAATATTTATTTGGTTTGAAGGGGAGGGGTTTTGAACATTCACCTATCAAAACTAGGAGTTCACTCTGTAAAGTGGTCTCCTCTAACAAACCTCCTGCTACTCTTAGCCCTCCACCTTTTATTCGAGGGTGCTTAGAGGCATAAAATCCCTAGAGAGAAAATATGATAATTATCTCACTCAATATTATGGGGGTGTGGGGGACCCTCAAATATGCCTCCTTTAGATGACTTCTCACCAGGACAAATCTGGATATCATCTTCCTACAAAAAACACTTTTAGTGGAACTAGGAAGAACCTTCTTGAACAAATTCTATCCAAATTGGCATACTTGTACAGCTAGCTCTTCGGGCAATTCAAGTGGACTTGCAGTTTCCTAGGACCCTACAAAGTTTACTCTGGCACCTTATCTTTTTTGTGGTGGTATCCTCTTAAACTGAGTACCAACCTCTGAAACTTGATCAGTCGATCACGTTGATTGTAATGTCTTATAGTCCATGCTCCAACATAAAACTTTTTTGGGATAAGGTGATAGCTAGTGGAATTCTTGATCATACTAATCTGATAGTAGTTGGGGATCTAAAATTCACTAACTAATCTGATAGTAGTTGGGGATCTAAAATTCACTACCAATGTTGGAGAAGTTTGGGGTTCATCAGCTTCATTGGATCCATTGGCTAGTTATTTTGGTTCACTCCCATAAGATCATCATTTAGTGGACTTTCCTCCGGATGATATAGTTCCTACTTGGCGCAATGGTCATTCTGGTTCGGAAGCTATATCTAAAAGATTGGATCCATTTTTACTCACATAAGACTTGGCCTTATAGAATGGAAGGATTAGGACTTGGGTCGATAATCCATACTTCTTGGATCATGCCCCGATCCTTCTTTAATTGGATTCACAACCAATTCCGAAATATTTTCATTTCAAGTTCAACTCGAGTTGGTTGCTTGAGTCTGATTTCAACACCATAGTTTTAGATGTTTGGAAGGATCCCAACTTCCTGATCGATCTGGATATGCAAAAAATATTGGTCTGGAAACTTAAAACACTAAATCACCGAGTAAATCGATGGGTGTTGGCATAGGGGCAGACCCAGGGTTCAACTCTTAGCAGCGCACCAACAAAAATCCGACTATCGGCCCTTTCGGCAACACTTGCGAAGCAGGCGAAGTATCACCCGAGGTAGAAGCAAGGGGGGTTACAGGACGTAGGTGTCTGTAACCAGGATGGGACACAAATCTCTGATAAGAGCATTTTGCAGAATATTTTGTTAACGCTTAGGAAGTGAACATGCATTAGTTTATTAATCTCATTAACACCGCAAAGCATAATCAAATACAGATAAGCACAGTAAAAACAAGTGATTATGCACCCTGAACATTTAGCACTTAGCACTATGAGTTAAATCTAGAATTCATTTACCCTTAATCATAAGTAAAATACTTAAGCAACAAAACATTCATTCATTACACATCATAATCAAAGAACTAAGAAAATGCATAACAGAAATAACATTGCACAAACCAAACCATGAGACACCAGATATATGTGGTTCACCCCAGGGTGGGGATACATCCACAAAATACTTCACCTCTTTATTATTTGCCAAGATCTTACATCCAGTCACTCTTGTGCACTAAGCCACAGAGTCGAACTTCACACAAGATAGGATATCTGTGCACTGAGCACTAGATCCTCCTTCTTTACCTTCCCAAAATAGGTCAAAGGCACAGACCCAATATCTCTTATCACGACACTTATCACCTTCTACAAAATCACAGTCGAGCACAAATCCTCGACCACATACATGACTTCGCACACAGTGTTATTATTTATACACTACATGCCTCTTTATTTATACTTTACAAAATATTACAATAAGGCCTAAACATTGGGAAAACCCATGGACTGACATCCCATAAACCCATTAAAAAACCCTAGAGGACCCCTTATTGGGTCCACATAACCCTCAAAATAGGTGAGATCCGCGATATCTACGATCTCAGCTCCGCCTGGGCACTCCTACTTTGACCAGCATGTCGAAGTCCAGAAGTGGGCCAAAGATGATCAAAGTTTCCCCCAAACTTGGTCGAGGGCCAACATGCCCCTAACACTCACCTGTGACTCATCCCGAGTCACTCAAGTCCAGAAAATGTTGCTTCAAAAGCCTTAACCTTAACTCGAGCTGCCTCGCCTGAGCCTCCTAATCAGTGAGATCTTGGACTATCTGCTCTGTAACAGGCCCTTCTAGGCATTGTTCTACTACTGCAACTACTTGATCTAACTATGAACCCTAGCTATAGATCTCCTTGAACACCTTGCAATCTTCGTCCTGCACATTTTGTAACTTATGTGTTACTTCCATCACCTTACCCTAGAGGGCAGTGATATGTTGTTATATTGTGCGCTGCTCTTGGGATCTCTTCATCCTTTCCACTGTTGTAAGAAGATTCATCTATGCCTGTAATGAAAATTCTTGTTATTGCGCCTCCTGTAACTGAGCTTCTAGCTTCTTTAAATATGGATCCTCAACAAGGAGTTCATACATCTAAGCACTTCTGTCACTTAACTATTTACATGCTAAGGTGAGGGATTTTATACTTGCTACTGTGTTTCTGGAGGAATCCTCCCATTAGTCACGCACCTCTTGTGGGGTGCTTGACACCGTTCGAGCCTCCATTTCATCTATCCTAGCCTGAAACTACTGGAGGGTCTCTGCGAGCTTCACTACTTGAGCTTCGATAGGCTCTTCCTCCTCCTGTACCAAGCCTGGCATAGAGTGACACGCTTTTCTTACTACTTCTTTGACCATGGCCTGCTCTACAAGCAATTGTTCTTTTTCCTTCTGTAGTTGGGCTTCTCCATCTCTCTTTTCCTGAAGCTCTTCTTTCTCTCTTTCATAGGCAACTACACTGTCCTACACTGCTCATAATTGTACTAGGATTTCGACTTTCTCTATTTCCAAGGATTTTGTAGCCTTCTCCTTCTCTTCCTGGGCTCTCTGGAACTGAGATTTTGTTGCATTAGCAAGCCTTCTTATCTAGGCTACTCTTTCAATGGTCATTTCTATCTGTTCCCTTATATATTCCTTCAAACCTGCCTCCAAAAATTCGACCTGTTCTGGAGGTACTCCTTTAAGGTTAACCTCAACATCCAAGTTGGGGCTAGCCTGTACTGTTGTGGACATGGGAAACATGATTCTATACTAGGGGAGGGTGATCCAAATCCATGTTTCACCCTATAGAGTTGGTTCATCCTCCAAGTATGCGGTATGTGATGAGGAAGGCACAGACGACGCAGTAGGCACTATGTAGACCAAGCGAACAACATGTTGCACTTCCTTCAACTCCCTCTCAATCCTTTCATATAACTCCACATGTTTCTCTTCGTATCTCTGCAACCTGTCTTCAGATGTTTCCTCCATAGCTTCGCAGACCAGACTAATGTCATCATCAGTGAGAGTGGCTTCCAACTATGGCTTATTGTCACAC
The DNA here is from genome assembly GCA_010110895.2 of Picea sitchensis. NCBI lineage: Eukaryota > Viridiplantae > Streptophyta > Pinopsida > Pinales > Pinaceae > Picea > Picea sitchensis. Next base: position 1,216 of record SNQJ01S0153453.1, on the reverse strand, counting down.
ATTTTCTTCCTTGCTAAAGGTTTCTTCGAAGTAACTTTCCACTTTTATGGTGTCATTGTCCCAATAGGGGGATCTTCAGGTGGTGGTGTGCTAGCTCCTACGACTTGTGATGGAGGGAGGTCTACTTTAGCTTCTCCTCCTCCTTGCTCTTCTTCTCCTTCATCTCCTCCTCCTTGTCCTTCTGATTTGTCTTCCCCTCCTCCTAGCAATATAGACCCTTTATCTTCATATTTTTCCTCTTCATTCTCTTCATCACTCTCTATGTCATGGACTTCAAACTGGTTTTTGTGTTCCCTCTGCTTCTTCTATTGGACGCACTGACTACATTGAGAGGGGGGTGGTGAACAGTGTAGGGCTCTTTTTCCCAAAATTTCCCCTTCACAAAACTCCTTAGTTAGCAATCACCATTTACTCATTACTTATTGTTGTCATTTATAATTAGTTAAATGTGAACATGCATCAGAAACATATATCAGCTACATATATCGTCAATAAATCACCACCACAAGGAACACAAAGAACACAATATGTATGTACAATTTTCTTTTTATTACGGACTAAAATCCTTGGGTTTATCAACAAAAACCGAATAGAGTACAACTATACAAGAGAACTAGCTCTATAATTCAACACTCAACTTACATCCTTAGCACCAACTGAGATGAGGAAACAATCCTCAACAGATATCAATATGTCAACAGGTACGCGACCTGTCAGTAGTGTAGCACGTGTATGTACGCGCCCTACCAGTAATACAACTCGTGTATGTATGCAACCAGTCTTTACTACAGCTTGTGTATCACTTCTAAGCAATTAGGGTTTTATTTTTATCACACACTCAGATCCTCTGCAACCTTCAATCACATTCTCTTTTGTCTTTCACTATCCAATCTTACCCATAACCAGTTACAACACATCCAAGCTCTCCAACAACTTACTCATGCTCCCCAAAAATACAATATGAATGCTACTCAATCATGTATAAGAAATCAACATACTATAGAAATCATATCAACACTGAATCATAAGGGTGTTGCTCACTCCATCAACCAACAAAAACCACATCACAATAGCCATACCAAAAATACCTTAAGCATTCACCACACAACAAGAAAGAGTATCCATCAAGACAACAATGTAAGCATACCAGAATTTCTATGGAAGATCTCAGCCCGTAGAATGCAAATTTGGAACCTACTTCAGTCTTCAAGATCCT
>SNQJ01S0153451.1:0-16955 GCA_010110895.2 Picea sitchensis | reverse complement strand
TGTAAAATTATTGAAATTTTAATAAGTGTAAAAAAGTTGACATTTAAAATTTAAATTTTTACCTCATTTGAAAAAACAATACAATATTAGATTTTAACATATATTATAATACAATATTATATTATATTAGTTTTTTTGTGGTCTTGTCTTTTCTCATTAATTTAAGGTTTCGAAATACGTGAAGGTTACAATAACACTATCAAGTTATTGACCAATGAAAAGTTTAAAAAAATACTATTTTTGTTTTTTAAAAAAATAAATTTTTTCAATTGTTATGTTGAACATTTAAATTGATATAAATTTTTCAAGTCAACACAAAACTAATATAAAAATCAATGCTAACTCATTGCTATATACTACCTTCCGCAGTACAATAATGATTTTTCTTTAGAGTCACAAGTATGTTAATATCTTAACACATTTAGTAATGATTCTTTTTTATATTCATCATAGTAGTATGCTCAAAGAGCTTGGATCTTATCTCAATTAAAAATTAAACCACGGTTTATGTAATAAATTGAATTTGTATTTTTAAATATATTGATGACGTTATGGTTTAGCAATAAATTAATAAGAATTTATTATAACGGGTAACGGGTAGACAATTAGGAACAATTTTGTTTCAAAAATTTTGAAGTATTGAAGTGACACAAAGGCTTTCCATTCTCATTCACTAATGTCTAATGGATGAGAGTTTAAGAAAATTGACAGAGAGTCATTTTTTTTTGACACATTTAATAATGAAGACATGCCTTTAGAGTTTACATCTTATTATAGCAAAAGCTTAGAGGAAAAACTTAGGTGGTTTATGTTATAAATTTAAGAAAATGTTTCGAAATAAGATTACTTTTAAATTTGTATTTATTAAATATGGTACTGACACAATACTCTAGAAATAGATGATGATATTTTATTAATTGGTTTAGTTTATTATTGAAACATGTAGTAATGATTTTATTTGAGAGTTTTTAAAGCCACACTTCTTAGAAATTGCTATTTGGGGTAATCTAATTGTGTAGCAAACTATTCTCTTTAATAACCTTGACATAATATGATAATGAAAAATCTCGATTTTAATAATAAAAACTTTTTTTTTTTGGAATTTTTGACATTTGGACTAAGCATTTAACCTCTAATTCCATCTGGTATTGCACCTTTTTGCAATATAAATCTATGGTTCCAAAATTCAAGAAAAAATCCTACCAGATTTATGAAAAGTATCCACTAGAAAAGTGAATTTATTTGCTATGCAATTAGCTTATATTTTTTGAGATCCTACTTCGCCATAGAATTGGACTTTTTGAATTTGTACTCATTGAGTTTATTACTTGGAGTGTAGTTTGGTGGTACATCTTATGCAAAATGCATTATATTTAGCCACTCTGGTTGGAGTTTGACAAAAAAAAAAATCATGGTTTTGATTGATCTAATGTGTTACAAGTTTTTTTGAATTTTTGAGTTAATAGATACTTCAAAACCACTAGAAACATGACGAAACTATGAGCTAAAAAAATAATTTGTGTGGAAGGATGGGAGAACCATAATTTCTATTGAAATTGTGTTGAACTTTATAAAAAAAAAGGCATTCCTTGCATCCTTTTTTCCTCGTGAATTTAACACACTTTTTAATGTAGTGAGAAAGTATTATCCTAGAAAACCTAAAGGGATGATGCAGAGAGCTTCCACCCCCTGCCATCATAGTACATTTGCAATGGAACATTTCTTGAGTTGTGCTTAATTGGGACCACAATTGTCCTAACACTTCTTCCCCATTGCTACATTTCCTTTATTTTCTGAATCGATCATGCCACAACCCCTAGGGTTATACCTCAACCATCACATATCCATGTTTTCTTCCCTCCTACAACAAATCGCCTTATGTTGCAACACATCTTCGACCACATGCCTTTGGCTACAACACAACTTTGTTGCAACACGCCCCTATTACATCACGCCTTTGTTGCATCACGCCTCATGTTACAACACACCTCTGCTATAACATGCATCTTTTGCTACAACACCTCCCTTGTTGCAATTCGCCTCCTATTACAACATACCTATGTTGCAACATGTTTCTTGTTACAACATGCCTCTGTTGTGAAATTTTTTTGTTGCAACACACTTCTTGTTGCAGCCTCCTGCTTCAATACACCACTTGTTACATCCTCCTGCTGCAACATGCCTATGCTACAACACATATTCTTTTCAAAGTGACTGTTACTGCAACACACATATGTTGTGACAAATATTCTGCTACTACACGCATCTACTGCAACAAAAAACTCACGCCAGTATCATACCTTCCACAAACCTCTATTCACAACTCTCTATGCCACCTTCAACGTAACATCCCCTTTGATTGTGTCACACAGTCCTAAATCAATGGTTATTTTATAAACCAATAAACATCCTCATATGCAAACCTATAAAATATATGGAATATAAACAAACTTATGTACTCATACAAGAAGTCTCAATGCTCCTAGACTGAGAGTGCTCATCTTCGCTAATATCAATCAACAATAATTAAAATGTTGAAACCTCAACATTTCTACAATCATGTAAATGCATTCGCCTCTCATAGCGTATCAAGTTATACATTCACCCCAACTATACGGTCTTTCTCAGACCTGCATCCACCCCTAGAGGATCACAAATCAAGCATGGTCTTCTACATATCCATGCCACCTGCACAAAAATATCATATGGAATATTCTCTACTAGAATTTACTCATTCAAGCAATGGAATTTAACTTGCATCTATTCCTATTAACAACACAACAACATCATACAACATTACACACATGCACAAGAGTTGAGTCCACACAACCCTAATCCTTTAATTCATGTTCATACAAATTACAATACAATGGATCCATGTTTGGATACGAGCTTACAATCTTTGTTGGGTTTCCAAGCTAGAGACCATGGAAACCTCAACCACCACTCTCTCTCATTGTCTCACACAATTTATCCTCTTGCTAACTCTGCAAGCTCCTCTCGCAAGCTCTTCGATGTTGTGTTTTATTCTTTCATAAACTGTTCACTTCAATTCCCCCCAACTAACTCCTCATGCCCTTTCACTTTCCAGCTTCTGATTCTTCCTTTCCTCGACAACTCTTTTCCTGCACAAGACCTTCCAACTTCTATCAGCAACACACTCTTCATCAATGCATCATTACCTTTTGTAACGGTTCACATTGTCCTTCCATGCACATGTTGTTAAGCCCTAATATTGGCTCATTACCCCTTAATTGGGGCATATTATATTAGTAATGTTATTTTATTTATGTCGGCTTTAGGCCATTAGTTGTAATTATACCTCCTAGTCTCCTACATATACCAAGGAGACATTTTCATTTTGAATCATCTTGTACTTGAACATTTAAGTGGGGTAAAAGGAGGTTGCCCCTTCGAAGAGGCTTATTATCTGAAATTGTCTCTTTTTCAAGGCGTTGAGTACTTTTTCTGAGGATTTTCTATGCTATATTGATATTTGGTTCTTAACACATGTATTATGCTCATACTGTAGAAACATGTTCATCCTATAGCAGTGCTCAATCTCCTTCACTGCCACACTCTACAATATTCATTTGATTTGTACCACTATTGTTAATTCTCGCATTTTGTTTCATTCTACTACTATTTATTTATTACAACACTTAATCATTATTGTAACAACTCTGTAATCATCTTCGTCGTGTCATCTCCAGGATGATCGATATGCTCCAGATATGATTATAAGGGAAATCATCTACAGTTGTATAAGCCCATTGAAACTTCCATCATTGTTGCACTCCCAACTCTACAGTCCTCATCTACTACACGCTTCAATCTACACAATATATTCCTTTGTTTCATATTCTTTCTTTCAAATCATTTTTTTCCCTTGCTACACATCCATATACAACAACACAACAATACTCTCATCATGGAGATCTAGAATTTTCATCTTATTACTACTACAACTTAATTTTCTACAGTAGTTCACCTTTTGGTACCGTTACCTTCTTTGTCTCTCTTTATTCATTATCACAAGCACTATCTAGGTGATTTGCATCCATGCATCACCTGCATAGTTGGATCTAATTCATGTCCCATCTAGGACATCCCATTGCCATTTTTCATTCAGTGTACAAAGTGCCTTTGGTGCAGCCATCCACTCATGCTCGAAGCCACACAAAATGGAGTCACATGCTCCCATGTTACACTTCCCTTGAATCAATCCACAACCACATGTAGATTGCCTCAGTCGACGATTCTATCAGCGTATACAAACCCTTGACAATTTACTAGAGACATAGCTCAAGATCCTTCCTCTTAATGCAACACCTTCACATTCGGTCCTCAGAACCCTTCGATTCTTCTAACATTCTTTTGCAACATGTCTTATTCTTCTCTCTTTCTCTGTCAGCAACATATTCAACAACTTCTTCATCTTCCAAACTGTATGTTATCCATCTTCAACTCAACAGCGTCATTCATGCTTCTTCCTAGGTCACTCATATTCATGACATCATCTTCTACTTAGGCATTCTCTTGGACATATTCATCTGCAACCTGTATGATCCTGCAATTTCCTCCAATCTCTACAATTCCTTTTTCTGCACATACATCATTCTACTACATCTTCTTGTAATCCAAGTACATATGCTTCCATCTACATCCACAAATTTCTTTCTTCATATAAACAAGCAAAGTATATGTTAAGGGAAAACAAAGAACTCCATCTTCACTCCCTCCTTTTCTTCCTTACATTTGACACAACCGCATGTGCCTCTATTTTCCATTGTTATACTTTTATGCATCTTTGCTCTTCATTTATTTTAGATTCAGGTCCACTCAAAACCTCTAGCCACCATCTAGCAACAATGCTCTCATTTCTACCAACATTCTCCTCATAACATATGAGCCCAATTTCCAATCTTGGAAACCTTCCGACTGCATTTCTCTCCCAAGCACACTCACTCATTTCTAGTGACAATTCCTTCATCTCAAGATAACAATCATGGATAACCGCCACCATAATTGTCATCTTGTGAATCCTCTCATGACCAACGATACCTATTTAATTTCAAGATAATAGTCATGGATAACCGCCATCACAACTACCATCCATCCCTAGTAGCCATTTATCTTAGAGACCATTTTCCTTCTCAACAATAATCTTCTGGAATTTGCTTCATGCAAATTTCTATTCTTGGCTATCTTCTCCCAGCTTCAATCTCTACTCTAATATTTTCTACCACTCCATCCTCTTCATTCTAACTCTTGATTCATGCACTTCCTTTACATGTTCATCTTCGTGGAGAAATCCTCAGGATTTATTTCATAGCCCTCATCCAGACTACCCTTCACAGGCCTCTTCTCTGGAATTGCCTCCCACCATTCTTCTTCGGCAACACAAGATGAAACCACGTTCTCCCAAGTCTATTTTTTCTATCATGGTTACATAGGAACACTATCTAGAAACCAATTTCAGGAGTGTAACTAACTCTCACACCCTTGCAATTATTTCATCCATAACTGAAGTTAAGTTGATACCTTTCCATTTTCTTCCATCCCATATATGAACCATGCTCTAATACCACTTGATACAAATAACTTCCACCCCTTGCCATCAGAGTACATTTGCAACATAACATTATTGAGCTATGCTTAATTGGGACCACATTTGTCCTAACGCTTCTTCCCCATTGCTACATTTCCTTTATTTACCAAATCGATCATTTCACAACCCTTGGGGTTGTACCTCAACCATCACATATCCATGTTTTCTTCCCTCCTGCTACAACTCTCCTTATTCTATAGTATGACTTATGTTTCAACACACCTATATCTATGGATGTAACACATCTTTGACCACATGCATTTGGCTGCAACACACCCCCTGTTACAACACGCCTTTGCTGCATCATGCCTCTTGTTACAACACACCTTCTCTGCAACACCTCCCTTTCTGCAATTCACCTCTTGTTACAATAGACCTATGTTGCAACACATATCTTGTTACAAAACACCTATGCCATGAAAAATCTTTCACTGCAACACACTTCCTATTGTAGACTCCTGCGGTAATACACCTTCTCCTGCAACATTCCTATGTTACAACACATATTCTTTTCAATGTGCTTGTTGTTGCAACACATCTTCTACTACTACGCACATCTGCTACAACATGAAACTCACGTCGGTATAATACCTTCCAAAATAATCTCTATTCACAACCCTCTATGCTACCTTCAACGTAACATCCCCTTTGAGTTTGTCACACAATCTTGAACCAATGGTTAGCTTATAAACTATGAAACATCCTCATATGAAGACCTCTAAAATCTAGGGAATACAAACAAAATTTTTTACTCATACAAGAACTCTCAACACTCCTGGACCAAGAGCACTCATGCTCGTTAATATCAATCAACAATAATTAAAATGTCAAAACCTCAACATTTTCTACAATCATGCAAAAACATTCATCTATCATAGTGTATCAAACTATATAGTCACCCTAGTTGTATGGTATCTCTCAGAGCCGCGTTCACCTATAGAGGATCAAAAATCAAGCATGGTCTTCTACATATCCATGCCACCTGTACAACAACATCATATGGACTATTTTCTACCGAATTTACTCATTCAAACAATGACATTTAACTTGCATATATTCCTGTTAACAACACAACAACATCATACAATATTACACACATGCAAAAGGGTTGAATCCATAAAACCCTAATCCTTTTATTCATTTTCATACATATTACAATACAACGTTTCCATGGTCAGATATATGCTTACAATTTCTGTTGGGTTTCCAAGCCAGAGACCATGGAAACCTCAACCTCCACTCTCTGTCACTGTCTCACGCGATCTATCCTCTTGCTGACTCTGCAAGCTCCTCTCACAATATCTTCTATGTTGTGTTTTATTCTGTTAGAAATTTGTTCACTTCAGTTTCCCCAACATACTCCTCACGCCCTTTCACTTTCCAACTTATGATTCTTCCTTTCCTCAACAAATCTTCACCTGCACGCGACCTTCTAGTTTCTACCAGCAACACACTCTTCATCATTGCATCCTTTCCTTATGTAACAGTTCACGTTCTCCTTCCATGCACATGACTTCTACTCATACTATAGAAGTGTCTCCATCATGTAACAATGCTCCATCTCCTACATTGCCACACTCTGGAATATTCATTCAATTTGCACCATTGATGTTAATTCCCACAATCCATCTCATTATTATGTTATTTGTTTCCTATGTCTCTTGATCATTGTTGTGATAGCTCCACAATTGTTTTCGTCGTGTCATCTCCAGGATGACCGAGATTCTCTTGCATCAAGCAACACATGATGTTGAAATTTTACGTTCAATTTTAACCCATTTTGAACATTTTTAAAAGTGGTTTTGGATATAATTCATCAATGGTCAGTTGCATTAAAATTGTTTGAACCATATATTTTACCTGTGATAGAACAACCTATGTAAAGGGAAAACAAAGAATTCCATCTTCACTCCCTCCTTTTCTTCGTTACATCTGAAACAACTGCATGTGCTTCTATTTTCCACTGTTATACTTTTTTGCATATTTGTTCTTCATTTATTTTATATTTAGGTCCACTCAAAACCTCTAGCCACCATCTAGCAACAATGCACTTATTGCTACCAACATTCTCCTCAAAACATATGAGCCCAATTTCCAATCTAGGAAACCTTTCAACTGCATTTTTCTTGCAACCACACTCATTCATTTCTAGTGACTATTCCTTCATCTTACTATAACAATCATGGATAACCGCCACCATAACTGTCATCTTATGAATCCTCTCATGACCTACGCTACCTCTTTCATTTCAAGATAATAGTCATGGACAACCGCCATCACAACTACCATCCATCCCTAGTAGCCATTTATCTTAGAGACTATCTTCCTTCTAAGCAACAATCTTCTAGAATTTGCTTCATGCAAATCTACGTTCTTGGATATCTTCTTGTAGCTTCAATCTCTACTCTGATATTTTCTACTGCTCCATCCTCTTCATTCTAACTCTTGATTCCTACACTTCCTTGACATGTTCATCTTCATGGAGAAATCCTTAGAAGTTATTTCATAGCTCTCATCCAGACTACCCTTCACAGGCCTCTTCTCTGAAACTCCCTCCCACCATTCTTCTTCAACAACACAAGATGAAACCACATTCTCCCAAGTATTTTTTTCCTATCATGGTTACATAGGAACACTATCTAGGAACCAATTTCAGGAGTGTAACTAACTTGCACACCCTTTCAATTCTTTCATCCATAGATGAAGCTAACTTGATACCTTTCCATTTTCTTCCACCTCAGAGCTGAACTATGCTATGATACCACTTGATGTAGATAACTTCCACCCCTTCCATCATAGTACATATGCAACAAAAAAATTCTTGAGTTATGCTTAATTGGGACCATAGTTGTCCTAACGCTTCGTCCCCATTGCTACATTTCCTTTATTTTCCAAATCGATCATGCCACAACCCCCAAGGTTGTACCTCAACCATCACATATCCATGTTTTCTTCCCTCATGCTGCAACTCTCCTTCTGCCACAACACATCTATATCTATGGCTGGAACACATCTTAGACCACATGACTTTGGCTGCAACACACCTTTGTTGCAACACACCCCCTATTACAACACACCTTTGTTTCCTCACGCCTCCTGTTACAACATGCCTCTGCTACAAAACACATATTTTGCTGCAACACCTCCCTTGCTGCAATTCGCCTCCTGTTATGACACACCTCTGCTGCAACAAGTCTCTTGTTACAAAATGTCTATGTTGTGACAAATCTTTTGATGTAACATGCTTCATGTTGCATCCTCCATCTGCAATACACCTTCTGTTGCAACATGAAACTCACGCTGGTATCATACCTTCCACAACAACCTTTATTCACAACCATCTATGCTACCTTTAACATAACATCCCCTTTGATTATGACACACAGTCCTGAACCAATGGTTAACTTATAAACCAAGAAACATCCTCATATGCAGACCTCTAAAATCTATGGAATACAAACAAACTTTTGTGCTCATACAAGAACTCTCAATGCTCCTAGACTAAGGGTGCTCATCCTCTCTAATATCAATCAACAATAATTAAAATGTTGAAACCTCAACATTTCTACAGTCATGGAAATACATTCACCTCTCATATTGTATCAAGATATACAATCACCCTAACTGTACGGTCTCTCTCAGACCCGCATTCACCTTTATAGGATCGCAAATCAAGCATGGTTTTCTACATATCCATGCCACCTGCACACCAATATCATATGGACTATTCTCTACTGGAATTTACTCATTCAAGCAATGACATTTAACTTGCATCTATTCATGTTAACAACACAACAACATCATACAATATTACACACGTGCACAAGGGTTGAGTCCACAAAACCCTAATTGTTTTATTCATGTTCATTCACATCACAATACAACAACTCCATGGATGAATACAAGCTTACAATCTTTGTTGGGTTCCCATGCAATAGACCATGGCAACCTCAACCACCACTCTCTCTCACTGCGTTGTTCAATCTATCCTCTTGATGACTCTACAAGCTCCCCTCGCAAGGTCTTGGATGTTGTGTTTTATTCTTTTAGAAATTGTTTGCTTTAGTTTCCCCAGCAGACTCCTCACACCCTTTCACTTTCCAACTTTCGATTCTTCCTTTCCTCAACAACTCTTCTCCTACACGTGACCTTCCAGTTTCTACCAGCAACATACTCTTCATCAATGCATCCTTTCCTTCTGTAATGGTTCACGTTCTCCTTCCACGCACATGTCTTCTACTCATACTATAGAAACATGTCCATCTCGTAGCAGTGCTCCATCTCCTGCACTACCACACTTTGTAGTATTCATTCGATTTGCGCCACTGCTGTTAATTCCCGCAATCTGTCTCATCCTACTGCTATCCATTTCCTACAAAACTTCATTGTTGTAACAACTTCACAACCGTCTTTGTCGTGTCATCTCCAGGATGACCGAGATGCTCTTGCATCAAGCGACACATAATGTTGAAATTTTATGTTCAATTTTAACATTTTTACCTATTTTGAACATTTTTAAAAGTGGTTTTGGAGATAGTCCGTCAATGTTCAGATGCATTAAAATTGTCTAACCCATATATTTTACCTGTGATACAACAACCTACCTATTGTTTTCTCCTTGTAGACTTGCAGGGAAAATTTTAAGCATTATACTTATCTTGAAGTGAAAAAACCTTGGCGAACATTACTAATTCTTAAAATTTCAACCATAAAATGTTTGGTGATATTTTTGAAAAAATGTTCAAATTTACAAGGATTTTATATGGTTTCTAGAAAATTTTGACAATTTTAAGAGTAAAATATTTTTATCTTTTAAAATTTGGGTGAATCATTTTAGAAAAAATAGAAATTGTCAAATTTTGTTTTGGAAAAAAACATGCAAAATTAGTCCATGGACAAAAATTTAGCCCTTAAATTTTCCATATTATAAAGTGCCTTCAATTGGGTTTAGATTGGGTGGTTGGGAGGAAAGATTTTTATGCTCCACTCATTTTATTCCATAGACCAATTGGTCTTAGTGGATGTTAATCATCATCATATATATTATATATATATTTTAATAAGTTTCTTTTATGATTTTCTCCTCACAAATAGGTTCTTATCTAATATTATATTATAAAATAAATAATAATAATCTAACTAGAGGCCAAATTGATGTATATGGCCCCATTGTTTGTAAACTTTTTTCTATTTCATTTTATTTTAAAGGGAAGGCATTAATATCACATGTTAGGTTATATTCATTTAATGAAGGATCATTAATGATTCATCTACACATTAAAATAAATTATCCTTCTTTTTCTATTCTAAATTTTGTTTTCACATAATTTTGTTTTATAAATCAAGTGGTGATACAAACCATATGAAAAATTAACAAGTACGCATGGCACTGGCATGTTGGATACCTATCACCACATATGAGGTACTAATTCTGCGAGATGTCCCCCAACTTTTGACAATATACATAAAAAATAAGAAATATTTATTACAACAACAACAACAACAACAACAACAACAACAACAATAATAATAATAATCTATTTTTAAGGTCATGGCTAAGCCAACACACCAAATTGGTGTATGAGACCCCCTTGTTTGTGGGACAAGGGACCCCTCTCCGCCCAACGATTTGACTGGTAAAGTCTATGAAGGTATACATACCCTACCCCCCTCTGGATTTGAACCTGTGACCTCTTAAGAGGAAGTGAATGACAACAATAAGACTTCAAAGTTTTCGGCCAATAAGATATTAGATAAATGAGATTTAAAATTTAAAATTAATCATTATTTTTTAAAACTTTAGATAAATGAGTGTATATTTTATGGTCAACCATGAACTAATAGAAAGTCAAACCTAACTCAACACTATATACCATGCCTATCCTCATGTATAATAATAACTCAACATGTTTTTTCATTTGACATATAAACATAATGGAATAACATTAACAAGCTTTGAATTCAAGAGTTGGAATATATATATATAAATTCAAGAGTTGGAATATATATATATATATATATGAATTTTTATTAATGGTACAAAATGCTTTGCATTGGGCATATCATTAACAAGTTTTGAATTCACAAGTAGGAAATTAAAAAACCATTAATGACTTGAAATAAAAATAGTTTAAAATAAAAAGTGAAAATACCACAATTCATTATTAAAATTCAGAGAGGGGTAGAGTATGTATACCTTCCTAAACTTTACCATCCAAAAGGATCCTGTAAACATTAAAAGGACTAAACATTAATTTGTGTGAATGTAAATTGAAAGGCCTTAAACATGAATAAGGTTAACAACTATTTTACATTTTCTATCTTTTACTATTTGCTTTGTAAAAAAAAAGAATTAATTTGTATGAATGTAAATTTAAAGGCCGTAAACATGAAGAAGACTAACCATTTTACATTTTCTATCTTTTATTATTTGCCATCACTAAAATTGTGTTAGGTAACTTTGTCAAAATTACAATTTTGAATTTAATGAAATTGTTATTTTTAATGTCTAAATAAATTAGTTCATTCAAATACCTTCATTATAACTTGAATTGTGCAATATTAACAATTAATATTTACAATTTCACTAATCTAAATTTGTTTTTAAATAAATTTTGAAAAATTTCCCTACTTATTATTATTTTAAGAAAAAACCACTTCTTAACCACAATACAAATGATTAATTCCAACTAATTTAATATTTCATATGACAAGCTATGTTACACTGGAACTAAATTAGTTCCCACTTTTCCTTTCACACATACAAAATGAAACTAGCCTCCACCTCCCCTTTACATAAACAAAATAAAATAAAATAACAAAGATCACATTTAATACTAAAAATATATTTTAGTTTCTATCCATCATAAAGTGATGGAATAGAACAATTTAAAGTAATAAAAAAAAGCATAATCTAAACATGCTAGATATTGCATAATTTAAGAAACCCACTTTTCCTTTTACACATACAAAATGAAACTAGCCTCCACCTCCCCTTTACATTTAAAAAAAAATAACAAAGATCACATTTCAATACTAAAAATATCTTTTAGTTATAGTAAAATTTAAAATAAGAAAAATTTAAAATAATAAAAGAAAAGCATAATCTAAACATGCTAGATATTGCATAATTTAAGAAAGACTATGGCTTTGAGTTTGCACTCCCAGTGAGCGGTCTGGTCATTTGCATGACTTTGGGGTTTTCAAAAAGAACATTTATCATTACCTGGTTAAAAAAAGGGGGCGTGATAATCGGTGAAATGGGCAGTTAGTGCTTGGAAGTTTAGATGTAGTCATGGCCCGGGTAGTCGGTGAAATGGGCAGTTAGTGCTTGGATGTTTCGATTTAGTCATGGCCGCAACTAAATCGCCACTATGTATTGAATACTATTGCCGACAGTTCCAATATGAGAAATTTGTACATATATATACAGATATGCCCAGTTCCCTAATATTCTGACAGAAGGAGAGAGAGCAACTTTGCAGACTGTGGAGTAGGGCAAACACTGCTAAACTCACAGTCCTTTTGCTTGAATTCCAGATGAAGAGTTGCTGGGTTCAACCCTCGAGGATTCTTGTCGCATACACAGTGAGAATCTGTCGTACTGTCCGAAGTGCTACCATATCTTGGCTTTCTGCCATTCTAGTGGTTTTACTGCTGGTTCTGTATTTTGGCATCTCAGCAGTTCCTGTTGGGTTTCTCATGTATACAAGCCCTCTGAAACTCAGTTCTATAGCAGATAGTAACAATAAGAATACCACTACTCTTTCCCCTAAATTTTCTGCACGATCCACTTCATATAATCTGCAGAAGGAGCCGAGAAACGAAACATCCAGACATGATTTTGAAAGGGGAAATGAGAATTCTACTGTTCAAGGTTTGGAAATTGTGAAAAAGGGCAATGAGGTCGTGCAATCTGGGGAGTGTGATTTTTCTGTGGGTTCGTGGGTGTGGGACGATTCCTATTCCCTGTATGAGTCTCGCAACTGCCCTTTTCTCGATGGAGGATTTCGGTGCCAGGAGAATGGCAGGCCTGATAGTGATTACTTGAAATGGAGATGGCAGCCTTCTCACTGTGATCTCCCAAGGTAAATAATGAATTCTCCTCATGCATGCTAATTTCATTCTGTCTGTAAAATTCAGAACCATAGGTGACATGCCTTGCTTAAAATGCAGAGCTTCTGTTTGGCCTCAATCTCAGAATCTTGAATATGCTTCTTTATTACATTGAAGTGTTCTAATTATTTATGAGATTGCGCCACCTGGGAATATGTAATCTCAACCACCCCACTAAAATCTGCAATATTCTAAATTTAACCAGATTTTAGGTAAAACTCATCGGAATGCCCAATAAAGGAGGGTTGTCTTTCTTAATAATTTCATTTTAGTGGAGCATAACAACACTTTGTTTTCCCCAAACTAATTGACAATCTAATTTTACTACACTTGTAACAATGTTTCTATGTGATCTTTGATTTTTTATTAAGTTTTCCAGTTCAATGCTATTTAAGATCTAAGCTGAAATCATTTAGGTGCAGCTGTTATTGGCTATTCTTTATTCATAAGCCACTGGTGCAGACCTCGTAAGCCATCTTCATAATGTGAGTACATTTGAGTCCTAAGCTTTGCATGCCATGGTGATAAAGCTGGTGTTATGGTTTGAGCCCTGAGCTTTGCCCATACAAAATTTAAAGGAAAGTTGAATATTGTGACAATCCAAGGATTTAAAAATGACTGGGCTTCGCTTAGCATTTCAGGTTGTTTAGCAGCTCACCCTGTCTTCCAGTTTTTCATGGCATTGATTAGAAAAATTGCCCTTTTTCTGTTACACCTAATCTGTTATTTGGGGGTGTTAGTTTACTGGCGATCCAAGCTCATGGATGATCAAATCTGAATAATTCAATGCTTGAGAAAGCAATGTGTGAGAGGTTTTAAAAAGAAGAATGGCATTGATGGTGTTGGAATATGTTGGACCACGCAAGCCGGGTCACTAACGTCCGTGTTTGTTTAATAAACATGGAGTTATGTTTGAGTCATCTGGATTTGAGAGTCCTCTACTTTGCAGTTTTAAATCAAAGATATCAGTTTTATGTTAGATATAGTTGATTCTAGAAAGAATGGACACCGGATTGTTTTTGAAATATGGTCAGCCACTAAATACAAGCATTTCTGTTTAGTTAAGCTGTCAAAACACAGTGCACTCTTCCATTAAAATCACTCAGAAGTTACCCTTACCCCAATACCTTATTTCTCTCTCCAAGGTGAACCTTGGTGGGTGGGCTCACATGGCACCGTCTGGATTGCCTAACTTCGATCCCATAGAGAGCATTAGAATTTTGCAATTCATATAATGTATTTAGAGAATCCATTGCCGGCAAGAGTTCATGCCTGTTTATCAAATTTGATCCCAGTTTGCCAGCCACTGTTTCTCTGTCAACTGCTTTGAAAATGCTCAATGAGCAGAGAGGGTGAACACCAGTATACAATGCTGATAAATGCTGTGTCTTTATAAGTTTGAAATTACTGGTTTGTCTGTGCGTGTATTTCTGAACCCATATTCTTCCCAACATTCATTAGATATATTTAATATCTTGTTTGAATTGAACTTCAGGTTCAATGCAAACACCTTCCTGGAGAGGATTCGGAACAGTCGTGTGGTGTTTGTGGGGGATTCCATTGGAAGGAACCAGTGGGAGTCTCTGATTTGCATGCTAGCCGAAGCAATTCCGAACAAGGCTCGGATTTACGAAGTCAATGGAAATCCCATCACAAAGCACAAGGGATTTCTGTCCTTCAAATTTGAAGATTATAATTGTACAGTAGAGTATTACAGGGCACCATTTTTGGTTTTCGAGGGTCGCCCGCCTAGAGGAGCTCCTCCTGGGGTTCGAACCACGCTTAAAGTCGATGCCATGGATTATACGTCACATCTTTGGTCTAATGGAGATGTGCTCATCTTCAACACAGGACACTGGTGGAACTATGAGAAGACAATAAGAAGGTATGTATGGTTTCTGGTCTTTGGTTTTTGAGAGAAGAAACTGTGTCAGTTTGAGGGGATTGGAATATTTTGACAGAAGTTTTTTGCAGGGGTTGTTATTTCCAGGAGGGCAATACTGTGGACATGAAGATGGATGTCGAAACTGCACTTAGGAGAGCAATGAAGACATGGGTTCAATGGGTCCTCCAGCATGCCAAATCTGAGAAAACCCATGTTTTCTTGCGCAGCCATTCTCCTGTTCACTTCAGGTAGTTTTGGCTTCACTGGTCTAAACTTCAGTAAATGTTTAATTCATAAAAGTTGCTGGCAAATGCTTTCAATTCAGAGGATGGAGAATGTATGTACTAGATATGAAAAAGGAAAATACAACCATTCTTCTATGTAATATTTTGATTTTGATTTTGAGCTGGTAAAACTCGGGGCACAAACACTACTCCATGTTTTTCTCTTAAATGGTAGTATTTGATGACTTTCAAGAGCACTTGTAATGGAAAGCGGAATCTCACATCAAGTGTCTTGTTCAACATCTTTAAATGCAGAGGAGGGTCCTGGAACACTGGAGGGCAGTGCCATAAGGAAACTTGGCCAGAGGTAAATTCTACTTGGTTTCAAAGGGAGCCAATAAGTAACCAAATCATGTCTGAAGCAATCACACAACTCAATGGAAAGAAGAATGCACAGTTATTGAACATAACATATTTGACCGAATTCAGGAAGGATGCTCACTCGTCATTATATTATTTAGGGGAAGGACATGGGCCAGCTCCGACCTACAGGCAAGATTGCAGCCATTGGTGTCTACCTGGGGTGCCAGACACATGGAATCATCTTCTTTACGGCTACCTGCTTGCAAGTGGGTATGCAACAAATAGAAGCACAGGAGTCAGCAGGGGGTAGCATCAATAAGTAATCTACATCTCTGGATGTTGTAAAATTTGTTTCCTCGGTACCATTCCCTGCAAACTGGGAGGTGGATTGTTGCATTGGTTGATTCATAAACAGCAGGAAGATCTGCTGAGAATAAGAGTTTATTCACTGTTTTTAGCATATACCCCTTGAGCCAGGACTGAGATGGTATTCTTTTGGAGAAATTAAAGAATAAGTTGCTGGAATGGTAGAATGGGAAAACATGACCTTTCCGTCAGTAGAAAATCATAACCCATAGTGCAATCTATGCTTAAAGTTCGGCCGTATACTCATAAATCCTGCGTTGTATGCATCATAGCTCGAGACCATGTGCATGTGAAGCAGACTTCTTTTTCTTTTATTGCCACACACGGGGTTTGCCTGTTACAACCTCTTGTATCTCATAAAGAAGTCAGCTATTTTCATATGATATGCATT
>SNQJ01S0153450.1:22733-33507 GCA_010110895.2 Picea sitchensis | reverse complement strand
GAAATATTTAGCACAAGGCTGACATCAACATCTTGTGGTACTCTGACAGATCCAAAGGATCTTCCCAAGAATCAAAATATTCCTTAGGATATAAAATCCTAATGGAGCTATCACTATTGGCCAGGATACTATTGTATCATCGAAACTACTCCCCCTTTTGAGGGAGGTCCTTTCAGACTATACCAAGCTTGTCTCAAAAGTGCTCAAACTTTACACGAGATAGAGGATTGTTCAAAACATTTGAAACCTGTTCATCTATGCCAACATATTGGAGATTTATAGCTCCTCTCTGCATCATATCATGAATGAGGTGATACTGGATCTCTATGTTCTTTGAATCATCATAGAACACATCATTTTTATACAACTATGGTTATCACATAGGATCATAGTGGCTTACATCTCCAGATCAAATAGATCTATCAACAACATCCAAAGACATATGGATTCACAACTGGTGGAACATGCAACAATGTATTATGATTCTATCATGTTGAGAGCAATGCTCGATTGCTTCCTACTCTTCCATGAGATCATGGCTGACCCCAGACTGAAACAACATCATGAAGTGATCTTTCTATCAGAGACACTTCCATCCCAATCTAATTCGGTATAACCACTCGGTCTGAAGTCACGATCTCCATTATAACTGAGACCACATTCTAATGCACCCTTAAGGTACCTCATCACATGTTTTGCAACAACTAGGTGAACACATCTGGGCTCTACCAAAAATTGACTCAAGGTGTTCACAAAAAAGCATATATCTGGCCTTGTGTTCATCAGATACATCAACAATCCAATGATCTGTCTGTACATCATAGAATCAATCAATTTTGACGAAGTGTCAACCAGGATATTCAACTTTGTTTCCATGGGTGTATTCATGGATTTTCACTCCAACATATCAAATCTCTTGAGTATTTCAACTGCATACTTCCCTTGTTTAAGGGAGATCTCCTCTGGGCTCTACGAAACTTCAAGACCTCAGATATAAAGCATTAGTTATTTCATCAAACTTTGTAGCGAGCTTCTTCTACAATCTGTGATGATATTTCTTCATCTTGTCAAGAATACATCATCTACATGTAGTAGTAACATCATTGGCTCATCATTCATAACCTTGAGATAAAGGTTAGAATCAACTTTACTCTTGGTAAGGACCAATCTCTTCACAAAACTATCTATTCTTCCATATCAAGCTCTAGGAGATTACTTCAACCTGTACAAATCCTTCTTCAACTTGCAGACCTAAGTATTTATGTCTTCGAATTCAAACCAAATTTTCACATTATATTGTACCAATTTGGTACACTTGCTCAGATGCAACTCCATATGCACAATCATGTGCTATCTCTATGTGCTCTCTTCAAAGCATTATCTGTCTCACTTTCTGAGAGTATGTCCTCTCCTCTTTCTGCAATTGTTCCTTCTGGAACTGGGACTCTGCACCTACAGCTTCTCTGAGGTTGAGAATGACTGCTTCATCCTCATTGTGGTTGCTAAAATATTTGAGTAATGCCTCTTATTTTATCATGACAACAACTTCATCTGAAACTGAGAGTGGCTCAATAACTGATATTGAAGGTAACTCTTCTTCTTTCATGGAGGTAACTCTATCTTTTATCGCAGTCATGTCTCCATGACCCAACTAATGTAATGCACCAACTTCCACTCAATTTTAAATATGTGGATTGCTCCCCCTACATCTCATACTATATATGAATCATGGTTGTTATGGTTGTCTTCATGAATACTGGAACTATTTCTTCAATTACTGGAGTAAGTGTCTCGTCATAGTCTTCTCCCTCTTGTTGGGAGAATCCTATGGACACACACCAAGATTTGTACATTTGCAACATGCTTGATCCATATAGATCAATCTTGGAATTCAATACTGAATTCTCTTCTAGTCTCATGAAAGAATCCATATCCTAGTCTTTCTGACTAGATTCCTTCTCTGTCACTAAAACAAGGTAATATTTCAGGAGATTTCATATCTCCTAGGAGTCTCTGAATCTATGATCTAGTTATTCTCGTGGAATCTATCTCCCATTCCTGGAAGTTGTCTCTTCATTTGATCCTTTTTGAGATTAGGATTACTCTCGATTTCTTCTGAGTCTACAAGGACTTCATCATCTCTTATGGGGTATACTTGGTGTTGAATACCAAGTCTAAATATGAAAAGATGAGTCAAACTTCAATTTAATTTTGCTTCCTATCAAGGTGGCTTCATTATTTTTTGAGCAAGTCTACTGTGAATTATTGTTATAATGTTTGGTAATATTTGGAGCCTTCTACTCCTCACAATCAATCTTTGTAACACCCTAGGTTTTGAGCCCCATATTAAATAATGTATTTTGTTAATTTTCAAAAGGCAAGAGGGAAAAAAAAATAAAAGAGGTCAGTGTGCCTAAGAAATGTAATGTTTTGATCAATATTAATAATACACACATTGTTGGCTGCTAGAAAAACAAGGACTAGATTTATAGGTGGCTATGATTCCACAAGAGAGGGCTTGAGGGGATAAATGTTATTTCCTATTTTAATTACCCTTTTGTATAAGGGAGTGGATAAGTTATGTAAGCTTCTTGGGGGAGGATAGAAGTTTCTTAATTCCCCATGAAATACTTAAACTTGCCCCTGGTCTGTTGGGGGGTTGTCGGATTGCTCGTTCGCTCCTTCATTCTCTTATGTGTTCATTCACTTGATCATTGGTTCATGCGTTCATTCACTTTCTCACTCATTCATTCACCTCGTCCTTACCTATCACTCATTGATCCATACTCATACACATATTGTCTTGGGAAAGGGAAACAAATTGCTGAAGAGTATCCATGGTATTGTTATTTGTAGTGGTCGTTGGTGTAATCCAACCATGACTTGAGACCTGCATGTATGAGATGCGGTGTCCTGTTTCCATCTTTGTTCACATATGGGAGTCTTGAGAGTTCCAACATTGAGATTTTGGACCAGTTACGTTGGAGCCCTGGAAAAAGAAGGATTGCCTAAGGGACTGCATGGCAGAGAAGAGTGGAGGTCCATTCTCTTGGGTGGTGAAGGATGGGTAGAAGAGAGTTGGGTACTTAGATTGTTGTGAGTACTGGGAAAGCCTGTGAGAGCTTAGGTGTTGACTGGTTTGGGAAGACAAGTAACACTTTGGAATTGTCCTTGTGGATTCATAGCCCTGGCTTGGGGGTGACATTGTTGTTGAGATTTGGAACAATAGTGTCTACAGTTGGGTGGAACATCCTTGGTCTGTAGCTAGCTGGTGTCATCTTTTATAAAGATAAGTGCTCTCTGTTATGGTATTATTTACTTGTATATGAATGTATTCCACTATGTATTTATTTATTGTTTAATTGAATCTTTAGAATATGCATGTTTGCTAGTTATTATTGTGCATGTCATTAGATATTTTATTTTATTCATCCTTATTAATTAAAAAAAAAAGTTATATGTAAGAGAAAGAAGTCCAAGGGTGGGGCTTGAAGGTGGCATACCCTGGCCTGTGGGTGGTCGGGGACGTTATAGATTGGTATTAAAGCTTATGGTTGAAACAATGGGCCAATATGGATCAGGTTTTTTGGTTTGAGTCTAATGGTTGAGATCGAATTATGACCTTGAAGTTAAAAATATCAGGAGGGATGGCATTGCAGAATCTATGTAGGAGCTAGAATTCCAGAGATCCTTTGTAAGGGATTGAAGGATCGTGATCGTCCCTTTCGAATTCAGGAGCGATCTCCATTGTGGGATCAAGAGAGATCTGGGATTGTTGGATCAGAGGGAAGGTGAACAAGGGTTGTCGATGAAGTTGAATAAAAAGGTTGAGTAGGTTTAAGTCTTAGTCGTCATATCTGCATGCGAACGAATGTGAGACGTAGATCTCGCAGAGGTTTGGAGGACTGAAACTCCGGGATAAAGTGAAGGCAGAGAGTTTGAAACTCTCGAAGCTCGAAGAACTGAAGTGATTCACAACTGTTCATTTGTGAGAGACACACGTTGATGGATCGTTGACTTCAGGTGAAAGAACTCAAGGAGAAAGTGAAGGCGAAGGGTTTGAAACTCACGAAGCCTGAAGAGTCGAAATGATTCACAATCGTTGATGTGTGAGAGACACGCGTCAATGAATCATCAACTTTGGGTGAAAGCACTCCAGGAGAAAGTGAAAGCAGAGAGTTTGAAACTCCCGAAGCCCAAAGAGCCTAAGATATTCACAACCATTGATTGTGAGAGACATGCGTCGACAAATCATCGACTTCAGGTGAAAGCACTACGGGAGAAAGTGAAGGCGGAGAGTTTGAAACTCCAGAATATTTGAAGCAATTCATAGTCATCGATTTGTGGGAGGACACACATCGACATATCGTGAAATCCAGGTGAAATAATTATGGGAGGAAGCAAGCAGGGGAAGTGGAGACTTCCGAAGGGCGAAGTCTTGAAGTGGACTAGAACCGTTGATTTGAGGTGGACACATAGCGCCTGATCTAGAACTTCAGGTACAGAGTACTCGAGGGGAAAGAAGAGGTCGAAAGTGACTAACTTCCAAATCACAGAGTCTCAAAGTGGATGTAGATTGTTGATCATGAATGAGGACAAGGACCATTGATCTAGTCCTGGATAAAGGTTCAGAAGTTGCAAAGTGACTAGAAGGGTAATCCCTAGGTCACAACCCAAGGTCATAGGCGAGGAAGGAGCTAGCTCCTATCAGTGTGATATTGGAACAGGGATCTAACGAAGCAGGACCCATGGTCAGTTGTCAATCTGTGAATGAAAAATTGGCGTTGGGGGACCATTGTGGGGAGAGGAGAAAAAATTAGCAGACATGCTAGTTCGCAGCCCACTATTTTCCATCATCATTGATCTTGTTGGGATAAGGGATCAACGACCACAATTTAAAGGAGATTTGGGTGATCACTTTTCATATTTCAGGGATAGAGCTCTCCGATAAATATTGAGCACGTTGTCAGCCCGCAATTATTGTTGACCATCAATCTCAACCCTCGATCAATTTTCAACCAAACGATCTCCGATATAGTAATTTATAACACATAAAGCATCAGGAAGGATTTGGTCGTGGTTTCAAGCCATGGTCACTTGGGGAAGTGGTTTGAAGGGAGTGCCTATGTAGAATTAAATTATGTATCGACCAAGGGATAACATGGAAGTGTTATATGGTGCATATTGATACATATATTTTCTTCATGAATTGAGAAGAAAAGGGACCTGTAACATGGTTTGGAAAATTTGGTTTATCATATGCTTAATTCTAACAAAATGGTCGCTTGCACATTTTTCGGAATTAAGGGGCTTAAACACATGATAATGAGGGATCCTCCGAATGCGTATTGAAGAAATGGAAGAAGGCGAGGGAGCCTCCAACCATGATAAGGATTTTGAAGTCCAGAATACTATAATTGGCAATGCGAAGACAGAATCTAACGGACGCAAGGGCCAAGGGCAGAAATAAACATTGCTAGAAGCTATAAGAATATTGAAAATAGAAGTGCAGAGCTACAATGTAGACAATGAGAGGTTGATGAGGGAGAAAATTCAGATAAATTCTTGAGCGTTTCAGAGCTTAAATCAACTGCAAAGTCAAGCCAAGAATGGATCGAAGTAAGAGCAAGAAGGCAGGTGTCATGAAAGAAGAGATGATCGTGGAAGAGTTGGTCATTCAAGGAGTTCTAGTAGAAATCATAGACACCATTCACCTCCTTACTCAACAAGAAATTTTTATGCATCAGAAGACTATGTAAGAAGCCTAGAGGTGTCTCCTGTTAGGCACCAAAGAAGGAGACAAGAGGTGGAAAGTTTGCAAGGAGAGTTGAGGAAGCTCAAGACACCATCCTTTGATGGTGAAAGAGAAAGGGAGGACAACATGGAAGCATGGTTGCTTGGACTCAAGAGATATTTTCAATTGCATAACTATTCATCAAATCTAGAAGCCCAAATTGCCACCTACCATTTACATGGGAAAGATGCAGTGTGGTGGGATCAACTGAAGCAAGTTGAGCATATTAATGAGGATAACATCACTTGGAAGAAGTTCAAGAAGTACTTCTAGATGGAGTACCTCTCAGATCATTTCTATGAAAATAAAATGCAGGAGTTCTTTGAACTCAGGCTCAGAAGCATAACTATGGTAGAATATGAGAAGAAGCTCTTGGTATTGTTAAAATATGTTGGGTTTATAAATGATGAAAAGGTAAATATACAGAGGTTTGTGAGTGGACTGCCAACCTTTTATAAAGAAAATATTAGGTATGATGAACCCAAGACCTTGACTGAGGCCATCAGGAAGGCTAAATACATGTATGAGAAAGGCTAGGGTAGAGAATCCCTACAAAAATATTGGAAGGATAAGAAGAATGAGAAGTCTGATCAGAGGAGGAAAGGATTCAAACTTCCCTTCAATAGGAATGAGTCTAATAGAAATCATCAAGATCAGTATGTTAAGGGTGAATACAGGAAAGAAGAACCCTTGGGAAAAATGGGAATACCACCTATCCAATGTTGGGGATGCAAAGAATATCACCTGTACAAGGATTTCCCACACATAAAGGATAGAGTGAAGACTATGCACAACTTCCAAGAGGCTACAATAGTCAAAGATATGGGAAGAATCTATGCAGATTTAGATGATTGACAAGAAGAGTACCAGTCCAATATGATCGAGGTGGAAGGTAAGATTATAAATCAGCTCGTTGTTATTTTAAATTATTCAGGAGCAAGTCATTGTTACATTGAGCCTAAAATAGTAGATAGATTACATTTGGAGAAAAGTAAGCTTGGAAACTCAAGTTTGGTTCAACTAGCCACTGGAACCAAAAGGAGAATCCATGACATGGTCAGAGGAAGTTCCATAAGTATTAATGGTGTGAATACAAATGCTGATCTAAATATCATACAATTGGGGTCTTATGATATTCTAATTGGAATGGATTGGCTAGACAAGCATCATGTTGTCCTATATTGTCATTGAAAGACATTTACATGTCTTGATGGAGATGGAAAACAAGCCACTGTGAAAGGAGTTCCAAGACCCATCTCTATAAGGGAGATTTCATCCTTACAATTGAAGAGATGTTTTAGGAAAGGATGTCAATTGTATGTAGCCCATGTGGAGGAGATAGAAAATACAAAGTGGCCAAGCCTTGAATATTTCTCGATACTACAAGAATTTGATGATGTATTCCAATAAATACCAGGGTTGCCACCAAAAAGGGAGATACATTTCTCTATTGATTTAGTGCCAGGAGCTGCCCTAGTGTCATAAACACCTTACAAAATGAGCACACCATAGTTAAAAGAATTACAAATGCATTTGGAGGAATTTTTGAAGAAAGGGTACATACATCCAAGTGTTTCACCTTAGGGAGCACCCGTACTCTTTGTCAAAAAGATGGAACCTTGAGGCTATGTATTGACTTTTGACAACTGAATACGTATACTATAAAGAACAAGTATCCTCTACCCAGAATTGATGACCTCTTTGATCATCTAAGAGGAGAAAAGATATTTTCAAAGATTGACTTGAGATCGGGATACCATCAGGTAAGAATCAAGGAAGAAAACATTCATAAGACAAACTTTAGGACCAGGTATGGGCATTATGAATTTGTAGTGGTGGCATTTGGACTAACCAATGCACCAGTTGTCTTTATGTGCTTAATGAATGGAATATTCATAAATTATTTGGATAAGTTTGTCATAGTGTTCTTGTATTACATACTTGTCTATTCTAAGTCTGAAGAGGAGAATGAACAACACTTAAGACTGATATTGCAAGTGCTGAGAGAACATCAGTTGTATGCCAAGCTGAGTAAGTGTTATTTTTATCAAAAGAAGACCCATTACTTGGGACACATTATTTCAGAGCAGGGCATAGCAGTAGATCCAGAGAAGATTCAAGCCATTTGAGGATGGCCAATGCCTAGAAATGTGTCAGAAGTTAGATCTTTTATGGGATTAGCTAGTTACTACAGAAGGTTCATAGTAAGGTTCTCTAAGATTGCTCATCCCATCACTTATTTTCAAAAGAAGGGAACTAAATTTGAATGGAAACCTAAGTGTGAAGATAATTTTAATCTATTGAAGGAATTACTTACTAGTGAACCTGTGTTAAAGATTGTTGACCCAAATGAAATTTTTGTGGTATATACAGATGCATGTAAGGAAGGACTTGGGGGGGTCCTCACGCAAAATGGACATGTCATTGGTTACGAGTCCAGAAATATTAAGGAACATGAGAGGAACTATGCCACACATAACTTGACAACTTGAAGATGTGGAGGCATTACCTCATGGAGAAGAGATTTGAATTAAGAACAGATCACATTGGCCTGAAGTATCTGCTTGAACAACCAACCTTGAATGCCAGGAAAACAATATGGATGGAAATTTTAAGTGAATATGACTTCAATATCAAGCATATAAAAGGAAAAGAGAATAAAGTTGTCGAGGCACTTAGTAGAAGAGTGCATCTCATGCATGATACTGTTGTCAGTATGCATCAGTCAGAATTGAAGAGAAGAATTTTAGATGATATTGCTATAGATCATCATTACCTAAAGGTATAGGAAATATTACAAAAAGGAGATGTACAACATAAATAAAGGGGTATGAGGTAAAGGAATATGGAGTACTTATGCATAAGAATAGAATCTATGTTCCTAGTTCTGGAGAACTAAGGAATTTGATATTGAAGGAAATGCATGATGTTCCTTATGCCGGATATCTCGGTTACTAGAAAACTATTACAACAGTAAGAAGCCAATTATTTTGACCAGGAATGAAAAAGGATGTTGTTGATTACATAGCGCGATGTATGGAATGTCAGAAGGCGAAGGACAATCATAGTCACCCAGTGGATTTGTTGCAGCCATTACCAATCCCATAGAAGAAATGGGAAGTGATAACCATTGGTTTCATAACTAAATTACCCAGGACAACAAGACAACATGGTTCAATCATGGTAGTGGTTGACAAATTAACAAAGGCTTCTCATTTTGTTCCTATAAAAACAACCCATATATCGGATAATATTGCGGAAATTTACATGAGAGAGATTGCTAGGTTGCATGGGATACCTAGGACAATTATCTCAAACATAGATACAAAGTTTACCTCCAATTTATGGAAGGGATTGTTTAAAGGATTTGGTACAAATATAAACTTTAGCACATCATACCATCCATAGTTAGATGGGAAAATAGAGAAGTTCAACTGAGTAATTGAAGATATGTTGAGAATGTATGTGATGGATAATCCATCTAAGTGGGAAGATTACTTGCACTTGGTTGAGTTTGCATATAATAATGGGTATCAAGCTTGATTTAGAATGAGCCCATTTGAAGTCTTGTATGGTAGGAAATGCAATGCTCCAGTGATCTAGGACAACCCAGTAGATAGAGTGTTACTTGGGCCATAGTTTCTCAAGGATATGGAAGACCAGATGGTTAAGATCAAGCTTAATTTAAAAGTAGCTCAGGATAGATAGAAAGTTTATGCAGATAAGAACAGGACAACTAGAGAATTTAATGTAGGAGAGCATGTACTTATGAAAGTGAATCCCAAGAAAAGCTCTTTGAAATTGGGTATTTGTATAAATATGGCAGCCAGGTTTTGTGGTCCATTTGAAATACTAGATAGAATAGGGTCAGTTCCATACATGCTTGCATTTCCTGCTTCCAGGAATGTTCTTAATGTATTTCATGTCTCTTTACTAAAGAAATATGTACATGATCTTAACCATGTTATTGATTGGCATATGATTTAGGTAGAGACAGAGGGATACTTTTAGGTCCAGCCAGTGTGGGTATTGGACAAAAAGGTCAAAATGCTCTGGAATCGGGTTATAGAGATGGTAAAAGTTCAGTGGACCTACTACGGTCCTGAAGATGCTACCTGGGAGCATGAAGATGCCATGCGGGTAGAGTACCTGAAGCGTTTTGAATAAATTTTGATATTTCGATCTATATTTTGTATATGCACTGAGGACAGTGGCAAAATAAGGGGGAGGGGATGTAACACCTGAGGTTTTGACCCCCATATTAAATAATGTATTTTTTTAATTATCAAGAGGCCAGAGGGCCCAAATAATTAAAAGATTTTAGTGTGCCTAAGAAATGTAATCTTTTGATCATTATTAATAATACACACATCGTTGGCTGCTAGACGGATAAGGACTAGATTTATAGGGGGCTATGATTCCACAAGAGAGGGGGCTTGAGGGGATAAATTTTATTTCCTATTTTAATTACCCTTTTGTCTAAGGGAGTGGATTAGTTATGTGAGATTCTAGGGGGAGGCCAGGAGGTTCTTGATTCCCCACAAAATACTTAAATCCACCCCTAGTCTGTTGGGGGGTTGGTTGATTGCTCGTTCGCTCATTTTCTAGTTCTCTCCTTCATTCTCTTATGCGTTCATTAACTTGCTCACTAGTTCATGCGTTCATTCACTTGCTCACTCTTTCATTCCCACCGTCATTACCTATCACTCATTGATCCATCCTCATCTGCATCTTGGCTTGGGAAAGGGAAACAAACTGCTGAAGAGTAGCCATGGTGTTAGCACATAATTTTGTAAGGTGGTTATTTTCCTAAGAAATGGACCCCTCTGGCAAAAAATGGCACAAAGTGGATTAAAAAACCACTTATCCTAAGTTTGGGGCGTCAGGGCACATTGCGCTAAGAGGTAAGCATATCTAGGCGATCAAGATCTACGCGCCCAAATCTACGGCCAAGGATCGATTTCGGACCCCCCCCCCCCC
>SNQJ01S0153450.1:0-22723 GCA_010110895.2 Picea sitchensis | reverse complement strand
CCCCAATAGTTTTCTCCCACTAAGACCTCTCACCAGTCACATCCTTCAATTCATCTTCCACCTCCCTTTCCTCCCATCTATCCTCCACTCATCTTCCTCCCAACATATCATCGTCCTGTCTTTTCCCATCACCCTCTCACCTCCTGCCATGTGTCTCGCACTCCCTGTCACCTCCAAATCATCTAGTCGTCCCCTCCTCATTCAGCCACTGGATCTCCCTTTCTACTCCCACGTCACCTTCTGTGCCACATCGCCTCTATGATTTTAACGCCTAAGTGCCCATGCATACCCAATAGCTTTCTGGTCACACCATCACCTTGGCTTTGTCAGCTCCATCCACATCCACTAGCCAAGTCCCTCTGCAGAAGTCCAACAAAGCAGCAGATGGCCAAAGAGGAGAAGCCACATTGTCCAAGTGTCAAGTTTGACTTGGGCCTCCCTAATCCCTATGAAGCAGTTATTGAAGTTGGTGGCGGAGGGTGAGACATCATCTCCTTCCATAAATAGAAGGCCAGAAAGGGACAAGCGCGCAGGGGCAAGCTATTAGTCTAGGCTGACAAGGATTGTGTCTCACAGAAAATGACATGAGCAGTCTAACCGACATTTGCATGAGCAGCCTGACAGAGGAACTTATCAATGCAAGGACATGATCGTGTTTCAGGCAATGGAGCCAGTTCCAAGTATATGTAGGCATTTTTTCCATTTTGTTATGGTCGATCGTTGAGATAGGCTCCTATATTGTATAGTTTTGATGAAGCATTGGTTTACCTGATTATGCATTTGTATTTGAGACTTCCTGTTTAATGAAAGTCAACTTCTTTCCATCTCTGTAAACATTGTATTAAGACACTCAGAATTGGAGGATCCAGTCGAGGGTCGTGATGTTGTAGGATGATGTATGTTGGATCACTACAACATTTCCACCAGTTTTAATCAGTTTTCCTATGTTACACTCTCCCTCTTACACTGGATAGCCTAGAATTGGAGGATCCAGTCAGGTTGTTACAATAGCATTGTGATGCTCAGAATTGGAAGATCAAGTTGATCTGTTACAATAGCTATTGTAACTATGCTAGTTAAGCGCATTTCAATGTCTTTTTTTTCTTCTACAAGTCGCTAGAAGGCTTGATTCCCATATCTTTGTTCATTATCCTCACCAAGTATTCCCTCTGCTCATTTTTTAAAATCCAACTTCCTGACTGAAGTTAGATCAAGACCTCACCTGCTCATGCATGCCTAGTCTAGTTTTCTGAGTTAAAACGATATTCTCCCAGGTCTGCATCCATTTGACCACCCCCATTTATTTCCATGACATATAAAACTGATGGGTATGAGGCTTACTCTTTCCACAATCCAAGATTGACTTCTAGTGCTAACATTTATGGCCTCATTGTCGGGGACGAAGTTGAATATTTTCCCTGGGATTGAACGACATTGAGCCTCTAATTTTGAAGGAGGCATCAAACCCCTCCAAGATTTCTACTGTGCACCTGGCGAATCCATTGTGGAGACTTCATTGATGTGAACCCACAGGTGACTCCATTGTTTCAACCGTGGCTTCTAGAGGCAGACATACAAGGTCTACTCCATAACTGCCTTTAGCGACACCTGAAGCCAACCCAGAGAAGACTATCAGAAAGGGAAAGGCCTTTGGAGGAGGTACTTCTACTATTAAACCAAGTATTTTTTATGATTTTCATTGTCCTATAGGAACTCCAACCCCTGCATCTCATTCTATTTTATTTCCTTCTGTTGGAGTTTCCCGAAGTATGAAGTTTGGGAGTGTTCCTGCTGAGTTTTATCCTCTTGGACTTGGATTGGAGGGAGAAAGAATTTTCACTCCCCTTTCTCCTGAGGTTGTACCCTGTTTCAGACCCAGCACCTCAGAAGATTTTCCTACCCCGTATTTTACCACCCTCCCTCCTATTACTACCGCTACTGAAGGAAGAGAAACTTCTGTCCCTTTAAGCCCTGAAGCTTGTTCTCCAAATTCCCCGTGGTTTCCTTTTCCTCCTATAAGGTCAGTTCTAGTTTCTCCTGGTCGAACCCATTCTCCTCCACCTCTTATCCCTATGGCAGGTGCTAATCACCTTGTAAATATAATGGATTCCATAGTGGTTGCCAGGTATGCCCCCTTAATCCTACCTCAGCCCATGAATCCTCTCCCTGCTGGAGATTACTTGAAGTATATGCATAAATTCACTGGAGAGGAGGACATAACTGTTGAAGAGCACCTTGTTGCCTTCTACAGTTATGCAGACAACCTAAACATTAAAAATGAAGATGTCTGGATGAGAGTCTTTGTCCAGAGCCTTGATGGTGAGGTTAGGAAATGGTTTAGGGGACCAACCCCTGGATATATTGCTAGGATTGAAGCTCTAGATAATTCCTTCTTGAGACAGTGGGGAGATAAAAAAGATTTCATGTATTACATGACATAGTTTGGGTCCTTGAAGAAAAAGGAAGGAGAATTTGTCTCTAACTTCTCCAAAAGATTCAATAAAATGTACAATAAGATCCCTGTTGAGATCAATCCCACAAAAGCCTCTGCTAAAATATCTTATGCTAATGCATTTGACCTCGATTTTTTCCTTCTGTTAAGATAAAGAAGAGATATTTCCCTAGCTCAAATGCAAGATGTGGCCGTAGAAGTAGAATCTAATGTGTTGGCAGTTGATAGGCTCATAAATAAGGTTGTTACAGATGGAAGAAAGGGAAGATCAGAGGCCTCAACCTATGGCTCCTTTGTGCCTCACCCTCAAGTGGATGAATTGACCAAGATGGTGAAATATATTTCTGCAGAGATGGAGAAGATGAAATTTGAGGGGAAGCAGACATACATAACTCACCAAAACATTGATAACAAAGGCAGCTTTAGGAGGCTGAATAATAATGTTCCTCAAATTCTCCCAAGAGAGCCCAGGAATAGAGACAAAGACATTCAGAAAATCCAGACTCCTCTTCAGAACAACATGTTTGCTGGTGAGGAAGGAGAGGAAATAAATGAGCTTGATCCTGAGATCCATTGTTTTGGAGACACCCCCCCCCCTTTTCCTCATTTGACTCAATCAGCATATGAGGAGTCTCTCATGAACAGTCATCTAAATGAGATGAGAAAGGGATACAAGGCTAGAAATAGCCAAAATAGATACAACTTCATATCCAAGAAGAAGATGGGAATACCTGATGTTCCTGAGCAGCCTACCAGAGTAGAGAAGACTGCCAAAGATATGGTAGACAATGAAAAATCTAAGAAGACATAGACCCCTCCTCTAGTGGTCAAAGCCCCTGTTCCTGAAGTAAAAGAAATCCCAAATCCCCCCTCCTATTTTAATTTTGAGCATGAAATTTAGAAAATCAAATCCATGTACCCCTCTCTGAACTGGTCAAACATGAAGATTTCAAAAAGAGCTTCTCCAAGCTATTGCAGTTTGAACCCTCATACTGTCCCATAGACTTAATCAACTTGCAATATGAAAAGCCTACAGTAATCGTAGGTCCTATGGTGGAAGACAGAGATGATTCATCCCCTCCCTTATACACATCCCGGAACATACATGACGAGGTGTTGCATAACTATTTGATGGATTCATGGGCCTCCCATAATCTCATGCCTAAAACTGTCATGGAAGAACTTGGGCTGGAGATCACAAAACCTTTCCATGACTTGTATTCTTTTGATTCTAGAAAATTCCAATGTAGAGGAGTCATCAAAGATATGGTAGTGACTTTGTTCCAGCTTCCCATGAAGAGTGTGGTCATGGACATTGTAGTGGATGATGTTCCCCCCAAGTTTGGCATGTTGTTGTCAAGATATTGGATAAAAAGACTTTGGGGAACCCTGCAAATGGACCTCACATATGCTACTATTCCAGTGTTTGGGGGGGGACATAGAAGGTTGTACAGAGAATCCCAATTGGTTTATATCATTAATGATGAAACCAACCCCACCAACCATCCTATATTTTCCCTTGACACCGAATTGGGGTCCAGTTTACTACAACTCACTGATGCTCTCGAGTCTCCTCTAAAACTCAGAAAGCATCCCATTGCCTCTCATGGATTTTCCCCCACCACCTCTGTTTGCAAAAAAAAAATCGATGGATCCTCCTCCAAGGAAGGTGCAGGTGCTAGAATGGTGTTTATCTCACCAGCCCAAGAGGCCATAGCTCTGTCTTGCAAATTAGAATTTGAGACTACCAATAATGTGGTAGAGTATGAAGCCCTTGTGTTGGGTTTGAGGGATGAAAAGGACATGGGAATCAAAGAAGTGTTTGTGTTTGGAGATGTCGAGTTGGTTGTAAAGAAAGTCAAAAATATTTACCAAGCTAAGCATCTGAGGTTGAGATCTTATAGGAATGAAGTGTGGGATTTGATATACAGTTTTTTCCTGGCTTTCAATATTTCATTCATTCCTAGAGAGGAGAATACAGTGGCCGATTCTTTGGCTATGTCAACAAGTAGTTTCAAAGTTCCTCTGCCACCCAATCTTAGGTATGATATAGAAGTGAAATACAGACCCTCTATACAAGACAATGTCAAACATTGTAAGGTATTTGAGGATGATCTTGAGATCAAAAGATTCCTGGAAACAATTGATGAATTTTCTGCATTACAAATAGACCAGGATCATGAACCTGAAAGTAACTCACATACCGATGTATTTTTAAAGAGAATTGCTAATCATCACATTGTGTTGTTACCAAGCAATCACATTCCAAAAGGGACTGGTCCCTCTGGAGAGGATCTTTGACAATAATGATGTGCTAGTAAAAGATAAGAAGCCTATCAATGATGCTGACATATCTGAATGCAATATTGGTACAAAGAAAGATCCTAAGTTCATCAAATTGTCAAGCATCCTGACGAGAGAGAAGAGGGCTAGATATGTTGAGATTTTAAATTAGTTTGTTGATGTGTTCACCTAGACATACTAAGATCTCATAACATATGACACAGTTTCCATTGAACATAAGATCCCACAGAAAGAAGAGGCCAAACCATTTAGGCAGAAGCTAAGACATATCAATACTATGTTGATGCCTATCATGGAGAAAGAGGTAAAGAAGTTGTTGGATTCCCAGATCATTGTCCCTTTGAGGTATTCAAAGTGGGTGGCCAACTTGGTCCCAGTGAGGAAGAAGAGTGGGGAAATCATACTTTGTGTTGATTTCAGAAACCTGAACAGAAGCTCAAAGAAGGATAATTACCCATTGCCTAAGATGGAGCATATATTACAAAGGGTAACAGGAGCATCCAAGATTTCCATGATTGATGGCTTCTCTAGCTACAATAAGATTTTTGTCTTGCCGGAGGACAGAGAAAAGAAAACATTCACCACTCATTGGGGTACATTCATGTATGACAAAATGCCCTTCGGTTTGATGAATGAAGGGGAAACCTTTCAGCGAGCCATGGATATCTCTTTCATTGGAGAAAGGAACAAGTTCGTGTTCATATATCTAGATGACATCACAGTCTTCTCCAAGTCTGATAGATAGCACCGTGAACATTTAAAAGGGGTTTTCCTAAAGTGTAGGAAGTTTGGCCTCTCCTTAAATCCCAAGAAGTCTATGTTTTCCATGAAGGAGGGAAAGTTGTTGGGCCACATAGTATCAGCTGGAGGGGTCATGATTGATCCCAGTAAAGTCGAAGCAATCCAAACCCTGTCACTCCTAAGATCCAGAAAAGAGGTCCAGAATTTCCTCGAAAAAATTAATTTTTTGAGGAGGTTTGTTTCCAACTTTGTTGAGATGGTAAAGCTTATAACAATCATGTTGAGAAAAGGAAATGAATTTAAATGGACTATTGAGTCTCGAAATTCCTTTGATCAGATAAAGAAATCCTTGACTGAAGCTCCTATGCCTATCAGTCCTGATTACTCAAAGGATTTCCTTATTTTCTCTTTTGCTTCATTCGATACTGTTGCAGTTGTCTTGTTGCAGAAAAATGATGAGGGCTTGGAGCAGCCCATTTCTTTCTTCAGTCAGGCATTGAGAGATGCAGAGATCAAATATGAAATTATGGAGAATAAGGATTATTCCTTGGTGAAATATCTCAAAGATTTCAGAGTCTATGTCTTTCATTCAAAAATCATTGCATATGTCCCTTCAGCTGTTGTGAAGGAGGTCCTCATTCAGCAAAACATAGATGGAAGGAGGAGTAGATGGATCGCAGAGATCCTTGAATTTGAACTGGAGATAAAGCCCACCAAATTGATCAAAGGTCAAGGCTTGGCCAAGTTGTTGGTTGAAGCCAATTGCAGAGCTTTGGGGGTAAAATTTGTCGAAAAATGGTCATAAGATCAGCAGGTCGAACTATTTGATGAAAATGTTTGGGTAGACCCCCCATTAATAGGATTCCCTTGGTACAAGGATGTCATATATTTTCTACAAGAGTTGTGCCCCCGTGATGGATTGCAAAGGAACAAGACAAGAGAATTGAAGCTCAAAGCAACTAGATATTGCCTTGTTGATCAAATTTTATATTGAAAAGACCCCCTGGGGGTGATTTTGAGATGTCTGAACCCATAGGAGGCCCAAAGGGTTATGTTGGACTTTCATGACAGCCTATGTGGAGGGAATCACTTATGGAAAACAACAGCCTACAAAATTCTCAGGGATGGGAATTTTTGGCCCACTTTATTCACTGATGTCTATAGAAATATCAGAGCCTGCATCAAGTGCCAAAAATTCTCAGGAAAGCAACAACTCAAATACCTTCCATTAAATCCTATAGTAGCTTCAAGACCCTTTCAACAATGGGGGTTGGACTTCATTGGGGAAATTCATCCTACTTCAAGTGGTCAGCAGAGGTGGATCCTAACTACCACAGATTACTTTACTAAGTGGATCGAAGCTATCCCCACCATAAGTGCTTCTCATAGAGTGATCGTTGGATTCCTAGAGGACATCATCACAAGATTCAGCTACCCAAGAAATATTGTCACTAATAATGAAACATCTTTCAGGGTCGAACCATTGATCTGATTCTGTGACCAATTTGGGATCAAATTGATTCACTCTACTCCATACTATCCCCAGGGCAATGGTTTAGTAGAGTCCTCTAACAAGAGAATAATAAGGATCATCAAAAGACTGCTAGAGGACAACAAGAAGGCCTGTGATTCAAAGCTCAAATTCACTCCATGGGATGATCGAGTGACACCAAAGAGGTCCCTAGGAATATCCCCTTTCCAAATTGTTTATGGGATTGAAGTTGTTTTTCCTTCTCAGTTGGATTTACCTGTAGCAAAATTCTTTCAGGACTACCAAGAGGAGCCTGATAGCATGATTAGAATAATACATCAGTTGGTAGAAGTCTAGCAAGCTAGATAGCAGGTGATGGTCAGAACACTTGAGCATCAATAGAAGATCAAGCAGGCCTTTGACAGGAAGGTCAGAAAGGAATATTTCCAACTCGGAGATCTAGTGCTTAAGTGGAACGCACCCAAGCAAGACAGAGGTAAACACAACAAGTTTGAAGCTCTGTGGATCGGGCCCTTCAAAATATCTAAAGTATTTTCAAATAATACCTACAGGTTGCAAGATTTGGAGGGTGAGGAAGTTTTTAATGGCCCTGTGAATGGGCATTTTTTGAAGAAGGTTTTATTTTGAGCCATATGTGGCTCCTCTATATTTGTAAATATTTTTTTCCTGTTTGTTTTTCAGTTTAATAAGTGACTCCATAGCCCAACAGCATGGCACTGAAGCTGCAAAGAGTTATTGGCTTCTCAAAGGGACTAATCCATCCCCCATGGAGCCTAATGTTAGCACATAATGTTGTAATGTGGTTGTTTTCCTAAGAAATGGACCTCTCTGGCGAAAAGTGGCACAAAGTGGATTAAAAACCCACTTATCCTAAGTTTGGGGCATCAGGGCGCATTGCAGTAAGAGGTAAGTAGATCTGGGCAGCCAAGATATGTGTGCCCAGATCTACAGCCAAGGATAGATTTCATACCCCCCCCCACCATTCTACCTTTAGTGAGGGGGGGTCTGACATAATGGTTAAGCAGTAAGCAGATCTGGGTGGCCAAGATTTATGCACCCAGATCTACGACCAAGGATCGATTCTGGACCCCTCCTGCCATTCTACCTTTAGCGAGGGGGGGGTCCGACATGAATAGCTTCCCATGTGGGCCCCTCATAAACGTGGCACTCTCTCCTAACGTCGGACCCCCCCGGGCATTAGACTGCTAACCACCCCCCCCCCACCTTTCCGACATACTTCTTACCGCTCTCCCTTACCATTCCCCCTTACCGCCTCCCTCTCCCATCGACACCTATCTCCCACTAAGTCGGCCCGCCAGTCACATCCTTCCATTCATCTTCTACCTCCCTTTCCTCCTATCTGTCCTCCACTCATCGTCCTCCTGAACTATCACCGCCCCATCTTTGCCCATCACCCTCCCACTTCCTACCATGTGTCTCGCACTCCCTGTCACCTCCACATCAGCTAGTCATCCCCTCCTCGCTCGGCCATCGTATCCCTTTCTGCTCCCACGTCACCTTCTATGCCACATCACCTCTCTGAATTTAATGCCTAAGTTCCCATGCATACCCAGTATCTTTTCGGTCACGCCATCGCCTCGGCCTTGTTAGCTCCTTCCACGTCCTCCAGCCGAGTCCCTCTCCAGAAGTCCAACAAAGCAGTAGACGGACAAAGAGGGGACACCATGTTGTCAAAGTGTCAAGTTTGACTTGGGCCCCCCTGATCCCGATGAAGAAGTTATTGAAGTTGGTGGTGGAGGGTGAGACATCGTCTCCTTCCATAAATAGAAGGCATGAAAGGGAAAAACGCGTAGGGGCAGGCTGTCAGTCCAGGCTGACAAGGATTGTGTCTGACAGATGACTGCATGAGCAGTCTGACTGACATCTGCATGAGAAACCTGACAAAGGAACTTATCAACGCAAGGCCATGAATGTGTGACATGATCGTGTTTCAGGCAATGGAGCCAATTCCAAGTATATGTAGGCATTTTTTCCATTTTGTTATGTTCGATGGTTGAGCTAGGCTCCCGTATTGTATAGTTTTGATGAAGCATTATTTTACCTGGTTATGAATTTGTATTTGAGACTTCCTGTTTAATGAAAGTCAGCTTCTTTCCATCTCTATAAACACTGTATTAAGACACTCGGAATTGAAGGATCCAGTCGAGGGTTGTGATGTTGTAGGATGATGTATGTTGGATCACTGCAACATTTCCACCAGTTTTAATCAGTTTTCCTATGTTACACTCTCCCTCTTACAATGGATAGCCTAGAATTGGAGGATCCAGTCAGGCTATTACAACAAAATTGTGATGCTCGAAATTGGAAGATCCATTTGAGTTGTTACAGTAGCTATTGTAACTGTGCTAGTTAAGCACATTTCAATGTCTTATTTTATTCTACAAGTCGCCAGAAGGCCTGATGCCCATGGTATCCTTGTTCATTATCCTCACCAAGTCTTCCCTCTGCTCATTTTTTAAAATCCAACTTCTTGACTAAAGTTAGATCAGGACCTCACCTGTGCATGCATGCCTATTCTAGTTTTTTGAGTTAAAACGATATTCTCCTGGGTCTGTATCCATTTGAACACCCCCATTTATTTTCATGACATATAAAACTGATGGGTATCAGGCTTATTCCTGCCACAATCCAGGAGTGACTTCTAGTGCTAACACATGGTATTGTTTGTTGTAGTGGTCGCTGGTGTAATCCATCCATGACTTGAGGCCTGCATTTTTTAGATGTGTTGGCATGTGTCCATATCTCTTCATAGTTGTGAGTCCTGAGAGTTCCAACATTGATATTCTGGACCAGTTACGCTAGAGCCCTAGAAGGAGAAGGACTACCTCAGGAACTACGTGGCAGAGAAGGGTGGAGGTCCATTCACTTGGGTGGTTCAGGCTAGGTAGAAGAGAGTTGGGCACTTGGATTGTTGTGAGTACTAGGTAATCCGGTGAGATCTTGAGTGTTTATTGGTTTGGGAAGCCAAGTAACACTATGGAACCATCCTTATGGATTCATAACCCTGGCTCGAGGGTGACATTGTTGTTGATATTTGGAACAATAATGTCTATGGTTGGGAGGAACATCATTGGTCTGCACCCAGTTGGTGTCATATTTTATAAAGATAAGTGCTCTCTTTTATGGTATTATTTACCTGTATATGAATGTATTCCGCTGTGTATTTTTTATCGTTTAATTGAATCTTTAGAATATGCATGCTTGTTGGTTATTATTTTGCATGTCGTTGGATATTTTCTTTTATGCATCCTTGTTAATTTAAAAAAAAAAGGTATCGGTAAGAGAAATAAGTCCAAGGGTGGGATTTAAGGTGGTGTACCCCAGCCTGTGGGTGGCCGAGGATGTTACTATCTCCATATGAGATACTCTGGATCTCAAAAGATAGCTTCTTCTTCATCTTCTTTGGTACATGAATGTATATGGTTATGTACATAGTCTTCTTCATGTCTCATATAATTTGTTTCCTTCTGCAACCTTCACTATAGCTTCCTTAGGGTTATCACCTGTGACCTAAAACAAGGTCAACAAAACAACAAGAAAGAATAATACTCTTTTGATAATAGTAAATGAAACAATAGCATGAACAATAGTCATAGTAGCTCCTTTACAAATTTCTCTTGTGACCTGTCTGTAACAAGGATCAAAAGTAATACAAAATGAGATCAACACTCTTCTAGTGTTGTGATCAAATATTCATTGAACGTAACCTAGAATCAACACAAGAATTTTCTCCTAGAGGAGATGTTAGTTGTATATGGTAAATGATTACATTAAGCATTTATCTTGATATGATCACATGCTACCAAGTATAATACTTTTCAAAGACTTCTACGTCAATTATAGTGTTTACTTGTAATGGGGTAGTTATCAACTTTTTCATGTGCAACTTTGAATCTTATCAACTTAATTAATAAAACCTGGAACCTAGAGTCTTGTCCTCAAGAATGAGTGTGTTGCTTTTCTTCCAAGTCTCCTTCACTCAAGAAGACAAGTGATTTCTCCAACCTGTCTTCTGTACTAATACAATATGATATCTTGACATAAAGTTGGGTTAGAGAATAAACTCTATGATCTCAACTTTAATCCATCTAATACTTTGACTTTAATTTTGACCAAAGGTTTGTATGATGGTCATAGCTTCAACATGCAACCTATATCAAAATAATTTCATATCAAATAGATGCATGTCAGGATAATCAAACCTGGGTTGCATTATTCATTTGAATGTGTTGGATCTTGAGATCCTTCTGGATCTATGGAAAGAGATCCCTTCTCCTGCAAATACCCTTTAAAGATTAATAGTTTAAACATATGTGAGTACATACCTCTGATAGCATTTGTAGGTAGTGGCACCATCTGGTAGCAACGGTAATAACTACCAACTCTTAAAAATGTCAAGGGTGATTGCAACTGGTATTGTAGCTGATACTTCAATTGATACTGCAATTGCAATTGATACTGCAACTAATTCTGAAATTGCAACTACAACTTAGGGTTTTATGAGGAAACCCTAATTTTTCGAACTTCAAATTTTGAAATTATGATCCAGGGGCTAGATGCACCGAGATGGGGCGAGTAAGCTGGTGCAGTTAGATTTCTGAAAATCCAAATTTTACCCCTTCAAACTTGAGAAGTGGAATTATGGACTGGTACTTCTAGTACTGGTTCTGGTTTCTTGGTTTTCTGGTACCAGTGAAAACTAGGGTTTCACTCTTAGAGAGTTCTATCCACTAAAAAAGTGTGTTGAAGGTGCCAAAGAGTTCCCTAAGCTAGGGCACACTTTTCTAGATGATTTTTAGGCTGAAATTCCTCTTCAATAAAAATCCCTAATTTTCTTGTACGACAATAGTGATGTTTGTATTTATCTAATGAAAGATTCTCTCTTAAGCTTAGCTCTGATACCATGTTAAGGTTTAAGATATTATTATGCTTATTTTCAATTTACTAGATAACCATAGCATAGATAGGATCATTGAGAGAAACACAATCACAAGATACACAACATTTATCCTAGGAAACCCTCATGGGGTAGAAAATCCAGCAAAAATTTCATTAATATAGATATCCAATATAATGCCAAGACAATAAACCAAACACTATATAATATCCTCCATTGATCAATGTGCCTCTTTCTCTTCCTTATTCAGGCAACTGGAAACTACAACTTCCTTCAAAATTGTGCACTAGATGAGTGAGTTGAGTGAGTGATAAAACTCGGCATTGGCTTCCTTTATTTATACAAACTGGCAGGAGTTGGAAAGGTGTCTCTTCACTAGGCAGGGCGGACTTGTATTCTTAGTGGTTAAAACCAC
The DNA here is from genome assembly GCA_010110895.2 of Picea sitchensis. Taxonomy (NCBI): domain Eukaryota; kingdom Viridiplantae; phylum Streptophyta; class Pinopsida; order Pinales; family Pinaceae; genus Picea; species Picea sitchensis. The sequence continues at coordinate 10,401 of SNQJ01S0153450.1, read as the reverse complement.
TTTAATTATCCTAGGGGCCTAATTCTCAATTTTCATAATATATTTAGGGTTTGACTAATCCAAAAAAGGGTATTTGGTCAATTACAATGCCCGACATGATCAATCCACAAAAGGGGATTGATCTAATGAATAATAACTCAATAATAAATAGAATAATATTTGCAGTTACAATATTTCAACACATTCCCACATCCGTCCATCAACAAGGCAAGGTATGTGCTTACATTTTTGGATGATTACTCACGTTATACTTGGGTATTTTTTGTCAGGAAGAAGTCTGAGGTCTTTGAGAATCTCAAAGATTTCAAAACAATTGTTGAGACTCAATCAGGGAGAAAGATCAAATCCCTCGATACAAATAATGGGGGGGTATGTAAATAGATATTTTCAAAATCTTTGTCTTCAGGTTGGGATATAGTTGCAACACATAGTACCATATGTTCCGCAACATAACAAGGTTGTTGAGCAGAAAAACAGATCTCTTAAAGAGATGGCCTCTTGCATGTTGCATGTAAGATCATTTCCTCCCAATATTTGGGTTGAGGAACTTAATTATTCCAATCAAATTCGGAACAAATCCCATCACATATTTGTTAAGGAAAAGACTCATTTTGAGTCTTGGAGTGGAAAAAAATCGTAAGTCACCCAATTTCATGTCTTCAACTGACATGCATGGGCCTGGATTCCCTCTAAAAAGAGGAAATAACTCTATCCTCAAAGTACTAAATTTATCTTTGTTGGATACCCATATGGTTTGAAGGGATACAGACTCATATATCCCTCTACATAATAGCTCATCATTGAGCGTAGTGTTAAGCTTTAGGAAATTCTCTCACATGCTCTACCTGAGCCACATGTAGGTACTTTTTTCCTTCCACCAGTTCGATATAATGAGTCTACACATTTAGAATCTACTTTAGATCTGAGTTTTTATATAGAGTCAAAGGATTTAGAACATGCATATGCACAGTTAGTACAAGAAGTTGAGGAGCCATAGTAGAGGCCCAAGTGGGCACAAACCACTCTTGAGGATGCAGGAGATCTTGTTGGGGATCCAGCAGATCTCAGGAGGACTCGATATCAGTTCGAGGAGCCCCCTATTGTATTCATAGCCACTAATCCCATGTTTCCTATGCATTATTATGTGGCTCAATCTTCAGATCTGCAGACCTATAATACATTATATAAGCTTTATAATCAATCCTAAAGTGAAATAAGAGAAATATTAGGGTTATATTTTACCTTTTAGGGTCAAACCCTAGCTTTAAGGTTTCAACAATTATGATTTCTATTGTTGTAATTAATTTCCATAATTGAATAAAACCTTAAGCTGTTGAAATTATGCTTATATTGAGAATGGAGGTGAATCAATATAAGATAATTTTACTTTATTTAACCATTCATAAATCATTCATTAGATAAGAAACAATAATCACATATAAGCTCAAATCAAAAAGTTTAACATGGAAACCCAATCGGGATAAAACCATAAAACTTATCTTTATAAATTTTTGTAGGCACCAACCTAATCTTACAAATATTGTAGGAACCAACCTACTGGAGACACCAATCTCCTTAATTGAGCACCAACTCAGCAAGATGTAGGCACCAACCCTGGAGACACCAATCTCCTCAACTAAGCACCAACTCAACAACACCTGTAGGCACCAACCTATTATTATAATATATGAAAGAATGAACATGATGAAGACACCAATCCCCTCACCTAAGAACCAACTCAACAAGATATGTGTAGACACTAATCCAAGAAATTCATACATAGTGTCTTCTGACTTCACCTGCATGCTCCATTCCATAGACAATCCTTCAAACCCTAGTCACATGTAGTATTCATGCACCAGCGAGCCTCATAGCATCATTCCTAGAATATGATCCTAGACTGTAGCATCACAACCTCAAGAAAATTCACATTGTAGCATCACAACCTCGAGACAATGCACATTGTAGAATCATAGACCTTAATACCTTCATAGTGCTCCTTAAGAACAAGAAAATCCCAATAAAACCTCTCAAACGTCTCTAGCACACCTTTAGATCCAAAAAAGGCACCCCAACTCCTTTATCTCACCTAAGATCACTTATGTGCACCTCAGACTTGATCTCTTTCTTGGTTGCACTACAAATGTGCACATCTATCCTGTATTTATAGTATTTATGTCCTTACTTTCAGGGTCGACCTGTAAAGAATGGTTGAATCGGCCTAAATTTTCTAGCTGGGTTATCAGACAAAAAAATGTGTATCTTCTCATTCCTAGGGAGTTAGATGGAATGTCATATATCATTGGAAATGTCTTCCAATAATATTTCAAACCATATAACCTATGATCCCATTTGAGCTAGGTATCTAGGGTAAAAGTTCCTTCAAATTTAGGGTATCCAAACTGAGCATCAATAATCCAAAAATAATATTTCCAACAATCTCAATCTTGCAATATTTCTCTTAGACATATGTAGTCTCCCCCTATATTTGACATCAACGACAACAATATTTCCAACAATCTCCCCCGTTGTCATTGATGGAAACCCTTAAGTCAATTCGGATACTCCCCCTGTCTGTAATTTTCCTTATGTCTACAAATCTTCCTCTATCTACAACTTCTCCCCTTTTGACATCAATGGCAAAGGGTTGCTCCCCATAAGATTGTAATTCCCTTTATTGATGATATGAGAGGGATATCACTCCCAGATTCTATTCCATATAACATTTTTCTTCTTTGACTTCATCAAGTATGTATACATCACTTGAGGTTTTGTTTTCATTTGCCACTAATCTTCTTGAAGTTGCTTTCCTTATCTCACATATGTTATAATAAAATGTGAGGTTGTAACCTTGATCACATATTTAATTGAAACTTATAATATTGTTTTTTAACCCTTCAACATAAAAGGCATTTTGTACCTTATTCTTTCCATTATCAAGACTAATATTACATTTTCCAACTATCTTTGTAGAACCATTATCGCAAAAAGTAACCCTGCCTCCTTTTTCTTCCTTCAAGATGAGAAACTTGGTCTGTTCCCCTATCATGTGTTTTGAACATCCAATGTCAATGTACCATTGGTTCCCTTTATTTTGAGCATAAAGTGAAAGTCCACATTCATCCTTCTTCTATTCTTCTTGCTTCATTTTCCACACATTTGTGTAATCTTCTCTATGATTGGAAAGAACATCTTCTTCCCTCTTTATTATGATGTTTCTAAAGTCACGTGTTATGTGCCCATAGTTATTGCACTTATAATATTCAACATTGTAATCAAGTAGGGGAGNCATTTTCCACACATTTGTGTAATCTTCTCTATGATTGGAAAGAACATCTTCTTCCCTCTTTATTATGATGTTTCTAAAGTCACGTGTTATGTGCCCATAGTTATTGCACTTATAATATTCAACATTGTAATCAAGTAGGGGAGAAAATGAATCGTAGTTTCTATCAACAAACCCATGAGAACTTCCGGTTTTGTTGCTCACATAATCATTATTTGTGGTTTTATAAGAACCATTTTTTATATCTTTCACATGATCACTTATTGCATAAGCTCTACAATCTAATGTTTTATGACCAAAATTATAGCAAGAAAAATAATAGCCAAGAAAGATATTTTGGTATTGATTTATGAAAGGTCTTATTGGTAGAACAACTCTTATAAACACATTCTTGTGTGAAGAATCATATTTCGACTGGTCATCATTTCCTTTTCTAATGTTGCTTTCATTGTTGTTGGAGCCTTTCAGAATATTTACATAGCTTTTAGGTTTCTCTTCAGTTTCCTTTTATGATGGCTTTGTAACCTTAGTGTTTGCATCTCCCTCAAAAAATATGTTGTTTTTCGTCATAGCCAGGACCTATCTTGATGAATGGTTACCTTTGGAAACAAAAAATGTTATCTAATATTTCATTACTATTTCCAAACTTCAAGCTTCTATTCAACTGATCAGTTGTTTTGTCTAGTTCTTTTCTTAAGGAAATTATTTCATCTTCTAGCTTCTTGCAATTTTCTTCCTTTTCTTTAAGTTGGATTATCACCACTTCTTCTATCATTTTTACCTCTTTTATTTGAGTCTTCAAGATGATAATTGTCCTCGTCATCACTATCTTCCTTTTTTTCATATGGACATTTAGCAGCAAAATTCCCTACTCTACCACAATTAAAACATATGAAGGGTAGTTTACCTTTTTGTTTACCAGATCCTCGTTTTATCTTTCTCACAAATTGTGCTTCTTCTATATATGATTCATGGCTGGAACAATCAAATAAATTGTGCCCTTTTTACTTCTTTGATGCTTTGAAATTTTCTTCCTTCTGTGTTGGATTTTATTTTTCTATCCTCATCTCATATGCAATGAGAATCCCATGCAAATCATCCATCATTAGTTTCTTTAGATCCTTCATTTCTTCAATAGCAAAGACCTTGGCATCAAATCTCAAGGGGAGATATCTCAACACCATTTTCACCTTAGCATCAAAACTCAAGGGGAGATATCTCAACACCTTTTGCATAATCATTGGCTCTTCAACCTTCTCACCAAGGCCTATGATGGTGTTGACAATTTCATCCATTCGAATAAAATGGGCTGCAACATTTTCTTCGTCTTTCATTTTCAAACTCTTGAACTATCTTCTATGAGTTTGTATATTTTCCTTCTTCACCTTGTCATCACCTTAATATATTTTCTGAAGTTTGTCTCAAATATTTGTTGTCGATCCATAATGTATCACCTTGACAAAATCAAATTCTGATAGACAACACAAGATGACATTCAATGCTTTTGCATTATGTTCACTAGGCTTCTTTATGATCGCATCTATTGGTGGAGTTTTTGTGGTTGTATAACCATTCACGACTGATTTTCAAATATTGAACCCAAGATCCATTAGACAATTTTACACCCTTATACTCCATAATGCATAGTTTGTTTCGTCAAACAATGGACCCTTGTGTGTGAAGAAACCTTCTTGACTAGTCATGTGTGCTTCTGGGATCTACCTTCCAGCACTTAGATTGCTTCTGAAGGAACCTACTCTAATACCAATTGTTGAACTTATGATTATACTGAGAGGCGGGGTGAATCAGTATAAGATACTTTTCACTTTATTTAACCATTCATCAATCATTCATTAGATGAGAAACAATAATCACATATAAGATCAAATAACAAAGTTTAACATGGAAACTCAATCAAGAGAAACCCATAAAAATTATCTTTATAAATGTCTATAGAAACCAACCTACTATTACAAAAATTGTAAGCACCGACCTACTAAATACACCAATCTTCTTAATTGAGCACCAACTCGGCAGGATGTAGGTACCAACCTACTGGAGACACCAATCTCCTCAACTGAGCACCAACTCAGCAGCACCTACAGGTACCAACCTACTATTACAATATTTGCAAGCACCAACCTGCTTGAGACACCAATCTCCTTGCCTGAGCACCAACTCAACAATATATGTGTAGACACCAATCTAAGATCTTAATACACAATGTATTTCTGACTTCACCTGCACACTTCATTCCACAGACAATCCTTCAAACCCTAGTCACATTTAGTCTTCATTCCTTAGCGAGCCTCATAGAATCATTCCCAGAATATGATCCTATAATGCAGCATCACAACCTCAAGAAAATGCGCATTGCATCATCATAGAACTTCAGTCCTTCATAGTTCTCCTTAAGAACAAGAAAATCCCAAGAAAACCCATCACACTTCTCTTGCACACCTTTATATCCCAAAAAGGAACCCAAACTACTTTAGTGCACCTCAGACTTGATCACTTTCTTGGTTTCATTACAAATGCGCACATCTATCCTATATTTATAGTATTTATGTCCTCACTCTCAGGGCCGACCTATAAAGAGTAGCTAAGTCGACCTAAATATTTTGGTTGTTTTGTCAAATGGAAAAATTCATATCTCCTCATTTCTGGGGAGTTAGAAGGAAGGCCATATACCGTTGGAAAGGTATCAGAATAATATTTCCAGCCATATAACCTATACTCCCATTTGAGATATGTATCTATGGTAAACATTCCTTCAAATATAGGGTATCCAAACTGAGCATCAATAATCCAAAAACAATATTTCCAACAATCTCCATCTTGTAATCTTTATCTTGGAAATTCATAATATCCCCATGTCTTCGACATCAATGACAACAATGTTTCCAACATAATTCAGTCACAATAACATTATATAAGACAATAAATAGCAATATAAGAGAGTCGATTTACCTCCTAGGTTAGAAATTCAACAATTTAGCACTTTAGCTTCTAGACAACAAAATAAATATTTTTGACAATTTATATCTTTTATATTTTTTTGTATTTTTGTATTTTATGGAAAATAAAGACAAGAATTAAACTTTTATGGTTTTCAGTTAGTGAATGTTAGGAGTTAGGAAATAGCCTTATCTCCACCTAGGGCTTATCGGGTATGTTGGGGTCCTATAATCATAGGTAACCTGACTCTTCAGCTGATGATTTAGCATTTCTCTCGTGATGACGAAGTCTGGCTCGGTTGATCCCATTTCTCCCCTCCATTCATTTCGCTCAATCCTCCATCACCCTGCTGCATCCTTCATCCATGTTGCGCCCTCACTCCCTTGTCCTTTTGTCTTGTTGACTACCTCTCGCCCGCCGCTCATCCATGCATGAATAAACAAACTTAGGATAATAAATGAATAATATTAAGGTGTTAGTGGCATTTTCTAAATGTTTATTAGCCTAATAAAGTTGTTTTAGTAGGATAATGTAAAATAAAATAATGATTAGATTAATTATTAATTAATTATTAGTTAATTATTAACTTAGTCTAATTAAGTTGGTTGTTTAAGGTTAGTAATTAGGATTTATTTAAATTAATATAAAAAAAAATTAATAAACAATATAAAACAACTATATATAAAAACATTAAATAAAACATATATTAAAACATTAATAATAAAATAAAAAATTAAATAAAACCAAACAAAATAAAACTTAAACAAACATATAATAAAACATATATAAAAAACAAAATATAAAAAACAAAACATATAAAACAATAAAACAAAAATTAAAAACATAAAAACTAACACTACCCTAAGTCTACCCACCCAAACCTCACGTAACATCACACCCCAAATCAACAAATAAATCAAACGGCCATGAAAATTTCCGGACCCCCCTCGCCATCCAGAGTTTAACGAGAGCAAGGGGTCCGGAATAGTTGTTTTCCATTACCACCCTTTGGACAGGTGTCGGCCCCACAAGCCAGCGGACCCCCCCTCCCCCTAAAACCGCTTACCACCTTAGGGGGGATCCAGAATACCGCCTTCCCGAAAAAAAAACACTTTTCCCATTTTCACCCATTTTTGCTTGTTCAACGTGTCATCTTCTGAAGCCGATTCCTGGAAAATGAAAGTGAATTTTAAGAAACTGAGAGAGGTATTTCTCCATAACGGGATGACGAACAAAAACCTCTCTCATTTTTTTCACAGGTGCCACGAGAAGGGAGAATCAAATCCATCTTCAAGGCCCTTTTTTCCAGTTTTTAATTTTTTTGTTACAGTCTTGATTTTGCGGGAGCTATTACGACCAGATGGAGGCGAATTTTGTGAAACTGAAGGCATGTTTTGTCCATCACATGCCCATCTGTTTCATTTTTTTCCCAGGTGTCAGCGTTGAAGAGAAACAGATGTCTGTTCGGACCCCTTTTTGCATAAATTAAGCCCGTCTTCCATGGCGGACAGTTCCAGATTTTGGGGGATTTGTGGTTATTTTTGGCCAAGGCGGTTAAATCCGACTCACACAACTTGTTGGTGGATCTCCCCTATTTATTCATAGGATTTTAATGTAAAAGGGTTGTTGATCATTGCACCCAGGAAGGCTATTCTCTGTGGTATTTTTTTGATTCACCAGGAATACAAAGGGACTTTTTCACAGGATTCATGTATGTTGACGATTGGTGAAGTTTTTATTTCTTAGTTGAATGTGATTCTAATCAGTCTTCATTATGTTTATCTCTTTCTAATTTTCAAAAGGAGATTTAACGCATAATTTATCCCTGATACTCTGTGCAGTGCTTTTGAGAATCTTAATGTTTTCCTCTGATACTACAATGAAGAAATTCTTGAATGCTTTTTTGTTGTAGTTGATTATCTCATCTGTTCCTTCTCTACATCATTTTATTTCTAAAAGATCCAATGTCTACATTACCTTGCCCTATGGATATACCTTATAAACCTATGTTTAATTTCAAACTTGTCACAGACCCCATAGCCCAATGGTCTTCTTTTGTTGTCTCAACCAGAAAACTCCAAGAACATAACCTTGTTCTACATAACTAGCCAAATATCCTATTTCAAACAAATCTAAATTTGACAGAGAGATCCCTCTCTAAGTCTTGGAGGGCTAGATCCATGACTCGAAGTGGTTTTGATGTAGGCTCTGTCACTGCCTCAACAACCTTGGGCAAATTACAGAGCGCTAACATAATGGTGACTGTACTGGGGACTTTCTCCAGTAGTACACTTCAAATTTTTAGATCTGATCACTGATGGTGGACAGTGACCAGACATAAGAAGGATGAGATCATTCACCTGGTGACTCCAAATCAGCTCCAGATGGTGCCAACTCAAATACTCCACTAGAGGAAGAACTTGAAGCATGACCAAGCAACCTAAAAATACCAGGTACACAAGCTCAAATTGTATTCATGATATTATTGCTTTCATCTGCAATTACTTTCTCTCTTATCACGATCTTGGTCCAGAGTATATTGTTGAAATTCAGGATGATCATTTTCAACCTGAAGAGCCTCAAGAGATCAGATCCCCAATTGTAGATTATGTACATACTCATACACCTATGCACATCCCAGATGCACCTGTAGAAGCCCTAGTGAGACATAAGCCTCTTGCTTTATCTCCTACTCTTGCTAAAGCTCCAGATGGTTGTAAGCCTCTTGCTTCACCTCCTGTACCTGTCAAAATCCTAGATAGATACAAACCCCTATATTTTCCTTCTATCCTCCATGACCTCCCTGCAAATTACACCAATAATTTGCCTAGGTTTGATGGAGAGGATGCCAATATTACTGTTGAAAAACACATCCAGAGGTTTGAATAATTCCTTGAACTTTATGAGGTTGAAGCTGACAATGTATATATAAGGATGTTTGCCCTGTCTTTGCAAGGTAAAGTTAAGAACTAGTTTTAAAATCTCCCAGCTGCAAGCGTTAACAATTTCCATCAGTTTGTGCAAGTTTTCCTAGATCGATGGGTGATTATGAGAAATGTCTTTCTCATCCTGTAAGAGTATGACCATTTGAAAAGACGGCCAGGGGAAACAGTACAATAGTTTTCAGCAAGGTTCAATGAGGTATATCATGCAATGCCTGTTGATATAAGGCCACCCCCAGGATCATCTCACTTGGATTTCCCAAATGCCTTCGATCCTGAGATGGCATTCCAATTAAGAGAAAGGAACATTGCAACTCTCGAATAAATGCAGAACATTGTAGTTGATGTGGAGGCCAACTTGCTGATCAAAAGGTCAAAGGTAAAGAACAAAGAAAAGGAGAAGCTGAATTCATCAGAAGCTAAACTAGACATTTTGGCCAGTGCCATGGAAGAGATGATGCAAAAGATCAATAGGAAAGATGAGCTTGTTGTCCAAAGAAATCATGTTCCATTGACAGTCACTATCCCAAACATTTTTCTATTCATCCTTGGTACCATGGTTTGGATAATGATTCTTTCATGTATTCCACTCACCATACAGTCGAAGATGAAGTTCAAAATCAGAGAGTGGTGGAAGATTCTCCTGACATGATATGCATGTTCAATGGAATTTCATCCATGGATGATTTACCCAAGTGTGACCAATATAATGATGATCATAGGCTGAAATAGATGTGGACTGTTCAAAAAAATCAACAGCATGTTGTTGGTAGGAAGAAGATCGGTTACAACTCAGATATGGCAATCAGCCTTTGCACAACAATCATGACAGCAATGAGGAAAATGCAAAAAATATCGGAGTAAGTGGAAACACTTTTCCCTTATGCTTCTCATCTTTTCAATTTCTGAAAAGAAACTCTAGGCCAATTGTAAATAGTGAAGACAAAAAAAATTCTGATCAACTAGGTGAAGATGCTAGTGCTGATGTGGAGGTTGTTCTAAACCCAGAATTGCAGCACTTTACCTACTCTGATTTTCAAATTCAAAATGAAATCTTAAAGCTTGAGACAAATTATGAGTTAATCCAAAATAAATCTGTACCATTGTGCTTTAATTCATTTCAAATTTTGAAGGAGACTCTTGAACAAGTGTTGAAGGATAAATACATAAAAAGTCAAGAAATTTCATTTGAATCAATGCAACAGTCTTGTCAGT
>SNQJ01S0153445.1:0-22761 GCA_010110895.2 Picea sitchensis | reverse complement strand
GGGTTCGGGATTTCCTAATGCCCGAGGTCGAGAGTCTCTGCTCACTTGAACTCCCGACTACCGATTCTCCGACGCGCCCAATTTCTCCGCACGCTGGCCCTCCTGGCTCAGCTCCCACCATATGACCACTGCCTCCGTGACCATGGCCTTACCTCCTTTCGCGGCTTCTCCTATCGGGGTTTCGGCGTTTGCAATGTCAAAACGCGCACGTCCTTAGGATTCACGATCTTTCGATCCCCGACGCGCTATAATCTCAGCTCTAGGCCTCCTGGCTATACTATGGTCTATGTGACCACTTACCATATGACCACAGCCATATAGCTTCCCATCGAGGTTTCGGGGTTTGCGATGTTAATGTGCATATGCCCTTTGGATTCGCGATTCCCCGATCCCCGATCCTCCGATGGCTCACGGTCGTTGACCTGTCAACGGTCCTTTCACCCGTTGTGAAAATCTGCCACCTGTCCTCCTCCGACTCTTGTGTGGCCCACACGCTCCTAGGCCTTATTGAGAAATCGTGTTTCGCGATTCTGAAATGCACAAACCCTTTGCTCCCGGGATATCCGATATTCCGATTCTCGATGGACCAAACTCCGATGGGTGGCTTCCTAGTTGGCCCTTTCCTGATGACACCGATCTCCTACACGTGTCCTAACTGACGGACGACTCAGATTCTTTCGCTAATTAGGGATTTCTGATGTCCCGATTCTTATGAACTCGAGAATCTCGATTTCCCGAGTGCCGATATCCTGATGGCTCCACCCTTGTCGGGATTTCTCCTCCTATCCACGAGGACTTAACTCCTTCGCAGGTTCTGCAGATCTGATAGCTGTCGGCGACCCTGGACCAGATCTAACGGCTCAGATCTGTCTTCCTTCCCTACGCTTCTCCAGAGGCTTAACCTCTACGCGTCTTCTCCCGATCCAACGAATTATGGGATTTTCGAGTGAGATCCGACGGTTGTCGCTCTCCTCTTCTATGCGCTTCTTCTGACGCCTTCTTGGGCATGAATCTTCAACGGTCCAGATATCTTTTCTCCAGTTGATCCGACGGCTGCTGTTGCTCCCTCCTGAGCTTCCTGTGCTTCCTTCTCTGCACTTGGACAAATTCCCAGTTCTTAAAGGCTTCGACCTTTGCTTCTTTTCTTCTCTGCGAACTCCTCAACCCTGAGCTTCGCTGCGCATATAAGGACGATGTTCCTCCTGAGTTTTTATAAACCCTGAACTCCTCCAGCGAGTTCTCCAGTCTCTGCACTCCTTGCAGCTCGACTCTATGCATGTAAGAACTCTCTCTCCTGAGATTTTTCCGCCTGCTCCAACAACTCTTTGCTGAGCCTTCTGGGTATTCAGTAACCCTATATGAAGATCCCTCTGTGGATTCTTCTTCAAAATCACGGAACTCAAAGAGTCCTCATTTCTTTTGTCTGTGCCTGGCTGCACCCTTACTCAATGCCCACCTGGCAGAGTTTCCTCTCACAGAACGTTCAACAGTTCTATTTCCCCTGTGCACCTATGCACTTGCTCAATGCCCTCCTGCAGAGCTCTCAGAATCCTCAGTGATTCTGGTCTTCCTCGAACTCACAACAGAGTCCTTCCTCTGTGCACCACTATACACACACTCAATGCCCACTTGGCAGAGCTCTACAGAATTCACAGCAGAATTCTGTCTGCAACTGTGTCTCTCATACACAGCCTTGCCTCCAAGGTATTCGCACCCTTGAGGTCTTCTTCCTCTAAGTTGTTGATTCCAGTTTCTGTGCCGCAACACGTCTCTGTCTGAACCCGCAGTATTCAGAAGTGCATCTGCAGTGCACCGGTATTCAGAGAACGCAGTACTCTGTCACGCCCTCCTGACATGAAACCTCAAAGACCTTCGCCTGAAATCACACAAACTCCCTGCAAATGCACAACTACAGTATACATCTACAACATACAATGGAACACACACACATACATTCACATAACATACAGAAATGCAGGAAAAACTGCTCTGTTGTATTAACAATGGCAAATGCCTGAATTTACAGTGGTGTTCCTGAGCTCTCTCTGGCTCTTCTCCTACAACCATACTCATCTACAACAACTTGACTCCTTTCCACAAATGAGATCTGAAAATGTCTTTTACCTGAGGGGCTCATCGAGCGCTTCCCTCCAGGTCTACCTACTCTATTCAATTACAATAAATGGTTGTCTAGTCCAGCATCTGGATCTAGATCTCAATCGACCTAACATTAAAGCCGATCTTATCTATAGCCTGCACAAAGGCATGGCTTCCATGGCTCACCAGCCTAGACCTTAAATTACATTCAATTTTCAAATTTAAATGAGGCTGCGCCTCCCTTCAGCTTTGAATGCATGCGCACTGACGCGGCTGGCTGGCTGGCTGGATGACGTGGAGAGATGCTCCTGCATCAACAAACATACCTGATCACAACTTCTTTGGCATCTTAGAGGTTTGAGTCTTCTTGCTGTCGCAAGTATGCAACTGAAAAACTGTGATGTTCAAAATTTGTCTAAGTCACTTTCTTCATGGCTACATCCAACCAAGCCCATCTTCCATTTCTCCGTCTGTTATCTTCACGCCCCGTAGTGCCTTAGTACCAGGACACCATGCACATCAAATGATCGTTAAGTCTTTTGTTGTTAACTGACATCCGTCCGAAATCTTTGATCCTCAATCACAACCCAACCGACCGAACTTCTCTTCGGTGGTGCACAACACAAAGTTGGCACGGTGGAAAATGTACCCAACTGCGATTCAAACCATGCGTTCAATTGAACCTTTTTTCTCCGTCTGTTATCTTCGCACCCTGTAATGTCTTTGCACTGGGACACCATGCACAAGTCTGTAGTGCACGACATGAAGTTGTCATGGTGGAATTCATGCTTAGTTATCTTCATTACGACCAAACTTCATTCTTCCATCCAAGTCACGACGGTGACCCAGTTCATCGACTGCTCAAAACAATTCTGCGATTGGTGTTGTAATTCTGCGACAGTGCTTCCTCTGTCACGATAGAATCACCTTCACAACCACCTGTGCTCAATGCACCCAAAATGACCTTGCTCGCCTTCTTGAGTTTTTGCACTCTAATACCATCTGTCATGGAAGTGGCAATGGTGAAAAGCTTCACCGATCCATCTCTAACTGAGACCAAAATCGGCTCTGTTACCATCTATCATGGAAGTGACAATGGTGAAGAGATTACCAAATCATCCACCAGAACCACTTCCACAATCTTCTCTGATGTTCTCTCAGATACCATTTGTCATGGGAGTGACGATGGTGAATAGCTTCACCGATCCATCTTCAATCAAATTGACTCTGATACCATCTGTCACGAGCCTGCGGTCGGGTGGCGGAATCACCCGATGCTCCCAGTCACCGTGCGACACTGCAATCGTTCGTTTATCAGTAAAACCACAATAAATTACTTGATTCAAACTACGCCTTACTTCATTACAACTTCATTTATTACTTATGTTATGTCTGTGTTATCTTATACTTAGTTGCGAAAGAAAAAGAAACCATTCATACAATTATAAATGAAACATATGTGCAGGCGACCAAACCGGCCTAATACCCAAAAGACATCTTAACACAAAACTGAGCAACAGTGTGCCGAGCCAAACCCTTATGCCACGCAAAGAAAGTTTATATAAGGAGCTTTCGCTAAGTAGAAGTTGCGAAATTCATACAACTGTTTAAACAAGATGCCTTCATGCATCCTTCCTTCATCATCACAGAATGAACCACCTCAGACTTCATCTCTGCGATACTTGGGTTTCTGTCTTTGTGAGTCTGTCCCCTTGCTTGGTTCAGACTTTGCCTTCTTGCCACAGCTTGGAGCGACCCTAGCGACCCATCCTTCCTTTCCACTATTCGATTTGCCTTAACAACTTCTTTAAGAAAGCCTTTCCCAAATCTGTGAAGGCTCCTCCCCAAGGAAACCCAAGTCACCCTCAAGGGTCTACTTGGATCCTTGGGGAGAGCTCGTCCTCCCCCTTGGTTGCTACCGCAGACTCCTCAACCAACGATTTTGAAGAAGTATCTCTCAACTCCTTGCCTTAGCCGAATTTCCAAATGCCCAACTCACACTTGGTTAAATAGTCGCGCATCCTTTCCTTGCGACGCGACTCCTCCAACCGACGTGTCCCTTCGATCGCAAGTCGATGCACACTCTTGGTTATTTGTCCACTTTCACGGGTTCAACTGACTAATCAAGTGGCACGCTCATCTTCCATGCGCATGCTCTTCCCCAACTTTCGGTTAAACATGCCCAACTTAAGCCTTCGTTTGTTTTCTTGCGCAACCGCATCGTGAGACGTCCGTCGTAGGTTTTGGGCATTCACATTTGCTTGGCTGACCTGTCTCACCGATGGGGTGCCCATCCTTGGTTTTGCATCTGTCAAGCCATCTCTTGTGTGTTTCGTTGAGCATGCATGCCCGTTGTACCCAACTTCACCAACCATTCGCTTCTTCGGTGGAGCACCCATGTCTTTGTGGGGCACCCACCCAACCAAGTCTTCTCAAGTTACCAACCTCCATCGCAAGTCCATCTTGGTGAAGTCGTACTTGGCACGATGTCGCGCGCCCAAGTCACCCAACTTCACTCATGAAATAACCAAACATTCGTTGACTCGTCTGAATCACAAGTCTTAGCTCGTGGAGGGAGCCCACACGCTCCAATCTAAGCTTGGAACGTTACAAGAGCTTTGCCAACGCTCATCAGCGAAGTTAATGAGAATTGCTCCGACCAACATACAAAGTTAAAGGGAACTTTGTCGAAGCTCATCGACGAAGTTGATAACAAGTACTCCGTACTTAACCGGCAAGGTTAAGTGGAAGTGCTCCAAAAGCACCGGAAAGGTTGATAGCAAACCCTCCGATAAAGAGCAGTCAGCAAAGTTCGTTGGAACTCCCCCGAATCACATCGGGGAAGTTAGTAGGAACTACTCTGAACCCATCAAAGACAATGGGAGCAAATGCTCCGAAACCCATCGACAGAATTAATGGCACGAGCTCCTAGTCAAGACTTGAATGTCGAGGCAAGAAAGTTGATTCGGGTTTGAGCGCATCGAAGAGGCCTTCTCTCTCAGAAGAAATGACTTTTGTTTCTCTGCCAACAGCATGAGTGATTATCGCGCTGGCGTCAAAAACTTTCAAGCAGAGAGCTATCAAAGCACGACCTGTGAAAATAGTTAGAAACCATAGGTTTTCTAGTATGAGAAATTGAATGGCCTCCACGTGCAGCGATAAATGACTGATCCCAAATCTATGGAAACAATAACACTGGCTATCGATCTAAAGCTGTCGAAGGAATTTCCATTGAAATTGCGAGTCGATTCGGTCGTAGAGAATGCAGAAGCCGTTCCTATTTCAATAATGGCTACGAAATATAACATCTCATGGTTCACACGCATGCCCTAGATATAGAACACTGCCCCGGTTTCTTCATTATATTTCAAAAAAATAAATTTGCAGTGGGATTGCATGAGCAGTTTCTGCCATACGAAATCATTGGTGGAAAGCTAGGGGTATATACACTTGCCACTGTTCCTTCCAAGGATATAGGTACGGAACTAGGGAAAGCATAGGGTGCAAACTAACTATTGGAAACTCAGAAATATGAAGAAGAAGTGTCGACCGATGCAAATTGGAGTTCCTATCAATTCCTAAACCTAAAAAACTATCTTTCATAAAAAAAAACCATAACTTTTGACTTAGGTGTCGTTTGTTCTTTATACTATTGGAAAGGTATGAAAAATTCCTCATAAATTGCCTTCACTTTTCAGGATTAAGGTCTCGTACCTTGTCCATAGTCACATAAGACAACAACGACACAACGACAAGTAGAGAAACCATAGATTGAATTCAGGGAAGCTTTTATGAATTTTAAATTAATTAATGCTTCAGTTATATGAGTTAGAATCATTTTTCTCGATAGTTTATTTGGAGTTATGCTCATCTGTTGTATGTTGAATGGTGCCAGGTACGAGTGGAGGAGGGTCACATTTAGCATTCTCGCGATGCAATCTATAGCTAAAGATTACAAGGGGGAAATAACGACAACAGTGATAAAGGAATAACAAGGGAGATCCAACAAAAATAACTGAAGAGGGGATCTGACACACATGATGACTGACTGTCAAATTTGGATAACAAAGATGTGCCCATGTTGAGGCTAGTTTTCATGATGCGCGAGGCACATATGGCCAAAATCCATGATGACCCATCAATACTAGGAGATAAATTGGAAATGTAACCACTATCTTTGTTACTCATCATTACAAAGGAAACAAGACAAATGTTGGAAGGCAGAAGGTCACGGAGGAAGTAGAAATGCCAAGGCTCAAATTGAACCTCATTAAATACTAAAATGGTACCCAAAGACGAGGCTTTTGGCTCTTCAAACATTGTACACTTCTAAACTACTTTAGGAATACAGTGTCAACTAAAATTGGAGAGTTGTCCTTAGATTTTTCATGTACTATTGTTGAAACTGTTAATACGGAGAATCCCTTAGGGCCAAATTTTGATAGAGAGAAGGACTCACATGTGTCGATGTTTTGCTGCGAACTATTTCAAGAAGAATGTTTGTTGTTCACATGGGTTGTTAGAGCATGTTTGTTTATGGACTATTCTGATGCAATATATGTCTTCTTGCAGTTTTTTTACTCTTTCTTATATTACATGTCCTGAGCGAATGAGTTGTGAATGTATGCATAAACATGACTTTGACTATTTTGGTTGTAGACTTGTATGCRTGTGTTTCTAACTATGTGCCTTCATGATAACTATCTCATTTGGGTTTATGCATAGTTTACAACTCATTCTGTTACTATAGTTCGCTCCTAGCTAGGATATGGTAGATTAGATACCTACATTTACATAGTCTTCATCTACATCTTYTGTTTTCATAACCATCCATCATTCACCCTCATCGATGGACCGARCTGCAACCGGTAAAACCAACACCAATAGTGGTTGCCGGGCCAGAATCTGRATGGGTTCTCTGTTCCAAACGGTGAGAGGGCTAATTGAGACTTCTTACTAGGGAGAACCCCGTAAGAATTTAGACCTGTCAACARACCCTTAGTGGGGGTATGAGAATGAGTTGGTGCTCTCCTTATATGTGAAAGCATGGAAGGGTGAGTGCAACAAGGAAGAGGTAGCTCAAGAATGCCTGTGGCATGGTGGCTAGAATCAYGAGGGTGTGTCAGAAAGAAAAGTGAGTTGAATTCTTAGCCAAAGAATCTCTGTGGAATAGAGAAAAGGACTTTCAACTCGAGTATGAAGACATGAATTTSGTCCTTGGAAAGGAGAGAAATAGAAGGATAATGAGCTTCAATAGCAAAGGCATGGATATTTTTGAAKAATTTTGAATGTACATTGTATACAATGCACTGAAGATAGTGCATATATAGGGGCGCGGGGGGTGGGATGTAATACCCCTAGGCTAAAATCCAATTGTAGATGTACAAATGTTTTATAGGCTAGTGAGCCAAATTATTATAGGACAAAGTTCCTGTATATATATGTTTAGGGTGGAGTTTCTGTGTGGTTATTAGGATGGAGTATCTGTGTGGTTATTAGGCTGAAGAGCCTAGATGCTAAAATTTCAGAGAGCCTATCATTGTAATATGTTACCACTCATATTATTAATAAAATACATCACTGCTATAGATTAGGTCAGATGAAAGAGTATGGGGGTCTAGGAATCCATGAGAGGGAAAGGGGGCTAAGGGCTTATGAAAGAGGGGCTAAGTCAAGGGGCTTAAGCATAAGAATAAAATAATATTATTCTTAAGTCCTAAAGTCTTATATAATGACCTATCCTAAGTTCCTATGAAAGAGGAACAAATTACAAGTGGGGGACAAGATAGTTCCTTTGGTGCCAAGTGTCATAAAGGGCACATGCATATGTAGTATGGGGATTTAGTGTAATTCACATAATTTGTACCATTCATTCCTTCCTTTCATTCATTCCGGGCCATTCATTCTTGTTCATTCATGGAGAATGTCCATCATTCTATCATTACTAGAGAGTGGAGCTATGGAGTTGAGAGTACCCTGTAAATCCTTGGTGGTATGGGTTGAAGAAGCAGGTTGTCAGGCATGTGAGTATGGGAATGAAGAAGCAGGTTGTCAAGCCTATGAGTATGAGAATGGAGAAGAAAGTTGTCAATCTTGTAAGCAAAAGAATACGGTTGTCATGCCTGTAAGCATTCTCTCCGGGTGAGAGAACTGTTGGGTGGGTGTTGCAATTCTAAAGAAGCCTCGTGTTACAGGAGCTATGATTCTTAGAGACTTCCCGTTTCTCCTGATACTGAAGACCCGAAAGGGAAGTAGGACAATCAAAGAAATGTTGAGCAGAGAAAGAGTACACTTCTTGGGGCGAGACAAACATGTAGGGAATGAGATACAGTGAGCTAGGAACTACTGCTGGAATTTCCACTGAACCCTGTGTTTTTATTGTGTTACTGATTATAAATTAGTGGAATTGGTGAGACAACCTTTTCCTTGGTGGAGTCATATCCCCAGCTTGGGGGTGACCCACTGCTAAGAGAATATGAGTGATGAGGTCTATGGCTGGGAGGAACGTTTGAGGTCGCCACATTGTTGGCGATTCACAGAAAATATAAGTGTCCTTATGTGCTTATGTTTATTCCTCTCTGATTATTTATGCTATTTATGTTATTTTATATACATGTGTAAATTTACACATGCATTTTACGATGTTAGATTGCATTAGTATGTACATATGCAAGAAATTTAAATTAATAAAATGATATCAGTGAGGTGGATTTATTGTGTTGCATGGTCTAGCTTGGGGATGGGGATGCTATAAATACTTAAAGAAATTTGGTAAGGTGGTATGACCTTGTGCATTCCCTATGCACTTTCAAACATTACTACTATGGATGTTTCCTACTAGTTGGACATGCAACTAACTCCAATCTATGGCTCTACTCAATAGTCTTAATTCAAAGTAGTTTGGGAATGATAATAACATCCAAATGTATTGATGCTAAATTAAATGATTAAGAATATATAATTTAATTTGAATGTGATCAAAGGATCAAAGGGATGTGCAATAAGTTTTGCATGGGGTGAACATTGAATTCAAAAGGAAATTGGGCACATGTGCCATCAATGCCATGGATTTGAAATATCTTCCAAAATAAATACAAAATGATTTCTAGTTTTTGGGAAGCTAGGTGAATTATGGGGGGTGTTTGAAAACAAAACATTTAAAGTTCAAAAATAGCTCGATGGTTTATCTGGAACTTTCGAAAGATATTTATTCGATATTAAAAAATACCTAGATAATCTATCGGGGTAATTTGAAATATTTCCAATAGAATCATGGAGAGGAATGATACATTGTTAGGGAGATTTGAAAGAGGAAAATTCAAAGTTCACCAAGCCTTGATAGCTTGTTGAGGGAATTCAAAATATTGGTCATTGTCAAAGAGGGAAGACCTATGAACCATTAGTCACTATCAAAAGATGTAGAAAGTGC
This sequence comes from Picea sitchensis, assembly GCA_010110895.2. Classification (NCBI taxonomy): domain Eukaryota; kingdom Viridiplantae; phylum Streptophyta; class Pinopsida; order Pinales; family Pinaceae; genus Picea; species Picea sitchensis. The sequence goes on along the minus strand of SNQJ01S0153445.1, from coordinate 13,235 downwards.
ATCTGTTAAAGTGATCAGTAAACTATCATGAAATTTTAAAAGATTCATTCATCTGTTTAAAAGTGTCTTGTTAATGTATTGGGGGACTTTTGAATATTGATGTTTGAAGTTCATAAAGGGATCAATAGTGTATCAAGGGGGTTTGAATGAAATTTATACTAATGTTGAATAAGACGAGATATATCATTAGGACCTTTCAGAATAAGTTCATTCAAAGATTAAAGTTGGTTTGATTAGACTATTTGCAAGGTTTGAAAGATGAAAACATCAAGTTGTGAAATGGCCCCATAGAGTATCAGGCCATTCCAAAAGATGACCAGTTCAAAAGATGAAAATTTTATCGATGCACTATCAAGAATCCTCAAATGGTGATTCCACAAAATATTCAAAGATGCCTAATAATGTATTAGGTGAATTCGAAAGATGAGAAATTCAAAGATCAAAAGTGCCCTAATAGCCTATAGGGGATTCTCAAAACAATTCAATGAAATGAAGATTAAGAATGGTCTAATACATTGTTGGGGTGCTTTGAAAGATAATAATCAAAAGTCAAAATTATCTTGATAGAGTACCAAAAATCAATCGAGGCAATTTGAAAGATAAATAACTTAAATTTGAAAATTCCTCAACAAACTATAATGCGGATTTCAAAGAAGTGGTTTTCAGAGTAAGAAAAGTCTTAGTAGTTAGGTTTTGTAGAAAACATCACTTCAAGAAAACATAGGTTTAAAATATTCATTATTTATTTCTAAACACCCATGCAAATAAAGGTAAATGCATTCAAATGGAAACATCAAATGAACCCCTTAATCAACAACAATGATCTCCCAACCAATCGTACTTCTCTTTGAAATACAAAATTGAAGATATTATGAAGCAAGTGTAATATAAACAATTTAAGGAAATTTAAGAAAAAAAGGGGGTTCCCAATCTTGAGGGCTTGGGGCTTGTTGAGGCCTAAATGAATGGAGACACACTGGGAAAATCTATGAATATATACTAAAAACCTGTGAGCTATGAATCAATCTGAGGAAATATTTTAATTTGTTCTTCCATAAGGATGTGTTTGTCTCCTAAGTATGGGTCCTGGAAAAATTATTCCTACTAAGGAAAACCCTAATTGATCCTTTGTTAAGGTTGTGGTGACTCACCATCTACATTGAAAGGATAACCAATGAGAATAATTCCCTTAAGGAAAGATCCAATGATTCATGTTAAAACCATAGTCATAGGGCCTATTTAAATTTGGGTGAAATTTATCTATATGCATGCACTTTAACATCTCTTTGGTGTTTCTCCACAACTTGTAAGCATCCATAGCCCAAGTGGAGTTATCTTACCATTATAGACATTTATCCACTGTGAGGGAGTGCCCATAGTCTTGATGGATATATCTGCATGTATCCCAAATTAGTTGAAATTCCTTTCCCAATATTTTGGTTTTTATACACACATATTTCTTTAGCAATTGGTGGAAGAGGGGAGAAACAACTCTTTTCAAGCAGGAGGGGATGATGCCTATTGTGAGAGAATAATCCATTAATTGATCATGCCGAAGTTTCTTAGATATCCCCTTGATATATTCACCCCTATATGTTTGGCTAATCACCTTCACATGGTTATCTAAGTTATATGTAAGTAAATAAAACTCATAAACTGACTTATTTATTAACTAGAAAAATAAGTTTTGGAGTGATCAGGGGTGAATCACTCAAAATGTTTCAGATCCACCACTTCTTAGGGGGATTCAATAATCCTCATATTTCCATTTTAAGTCCTCTCTTCACAATCATAACTATGAAGTACATAATGAGAATACTAGGATTACCTAAATGTATAAAATGTCAAGACACCCTAGAGATGGACATATAAATAACAAGTGCAAGCATTCATTAGTTCAAATCTAGACCAAGTTTTATAAAATTTCAAAATAAAAGGATATTCAAAATGAAAGAAATTGTAGAAAATAGAACCTTTAAAATCAACAAATAGAAAATAAAACACTAAATCTGAAAATAAATGCAATCAAGAGTAAATAAATAGTGAGAAACACATAAAACAAAACGTCCTACAAACTAGCTACCTTGCAAGTGAGCTAACTGCAATATTATTTTAGGATTTGGTCATTAACATTGATAGATATAAGATAGAATAAACCATTAAAATTAAAATTAAACCCTTAAAATCCAAAGATACCAAAACATTCACCATGAACAACAAAAGAATATAGAGAGAAGAACCCTTAAGGTAGAGAAACACCATCACATACTCCTTAAAGAAGGAATCACTCCACAAAACATGCTTGCTACAAAACAATACAATCCAAAACATATCCAATATATACAATGATACTCGTGTATTTATACTTTCTCATAAGTATTCCTAGGGGTCTATGCCAACCACCCCTTATTATTATATTATTTCTTTTTAATTACATAATGGGCCTATTTATTACTCGTCAATTACCAAGTGGGACTATTCCATTATTATGGCCATGTTACATTCATTATTCCCTTGGATACCTCCCTAGGTAACCCATATTATCCTCCTTAGGTGCATTGCATTCCATCCCCCTTGGCATGTTTCATCCTTGAAACATGGGAAGAATCCATATAATATGACTTTCTAAGCACTATAGTCAATTGGTACTATGCACGAGCATCCATACATCCTATTGAAATGTGGACATGGGTTCCAACTATATCCTTTTCTCTATCTTGATTCTAGTTTCTTCTTGGTATCCATATCTTTGTAATGCTACTTTGATATATATATGCAATGATTTTATTCTTCCATGTGCCTACATGATGGTTTCCTTTTTGGTTCCATGTTGATCCATAATAAGTTTTCTGATGCTCATACCCTTTCCTTGATGACTGCTATTTCTCTAAGTGGTGCATATGGTGATATACACCAATCATAAGTATCGATTCTTTGTTATTTGACTCTTCAACATGTGGTTTCTTAGCTTCTTCTTCCTTTTTATTCCCTTCCTGTGGATTTTATTCAAGTGCTTATGTAGGCTCTTCTTCAAATTCAACTCCAGACTCTTCATTTGACGTGTCATTAAGTATTGCAATTTGTTTCCTTACAAGTAATCCTTAAGGTGCCCCCTTGGCATCTGATTTCTTAGTAAGAGAAATATTCTGCAATGTTATTTTATTTTTCTTATACCATAGCGTCAAAAACTTCTTTTTCATATTAATATTAACTGTACCAACTGAGTCCATCCAAGGATATCCCAAAACAAAATCCATGTCATCTATACTATGAAAATATGAATGGAACAAATATTTATTCATAACAATCTTCAAATCTTTAAAAGTTTCAACATTTTCACCCTCAACCTATGTTCTTTGAATATTATTTTTCAGGACTTGCAATCTTTTAGCCAAGTTAACATTGACGAGATTATGCTTGCAACTAGGGTTAATATGAATTATAGCCTTCTCTTGTTGAATACATGCATGAACCTGTAATATTAAGTTATCACATGAAAATAAATCCTTAGTGCTCTTCTTATCCTTCTTCACAACATGAGACCACCTATCTTAGAAACKTTTTCATATTATTCATTGGAAAGTTTCATCATCTTGTCATGTTGAAACAACTTCCACCATATGGTCACATCGTCTTTTAAATTCATACATACCCAAAATTTCTATGTCTTTCCCCATAATGACTTCATTTTTTTTTTATGTATTCTTAAATACTAGGACCAAAATACATCTTGCTATGAAAACTCAAAAATAGAACTAGGGTTTCAAAGGGAATCACTTACTTTGCAATGGAGCTCCTTTATGTAGTTAGGKTTTGAGGAAACTAATGTAAAATGAACATAACTTCTACTATACTTTTCAGATGGGCTATTATGACACCAATTATGAAATGCCAAAACTTCTTTGGATCTACTAGCACTAGTTTCATTGAAATATGTGCAATCTATCAAAATATATCCAATCTACAAACATTTTTTCCATCATTGGAAAAAATCCTTAAAAAAAATATGATTTTAAATCCATAAGAACTCCACTTCCTGGACTTTGCTTTGGACGATTTTTTTTTTTTTTTTTTTAGAAATTGGGAATTTTTTTGAGAGAAACTCATATATATATGGATTGTTTCTTCAAAGTATTCATATAAATTTTTATAAATAGAACTAAATGATGTCATCCTCTTTTTTGTTTTTTGTAAAAAATATGCAAAAGGAAAATAATTCTTCCACTTTGTGGCCATGAAAGAACTGTGATACCACTAGTAGTAAATATTGATATATATAAGTTAGAATAAGCTACAAAAATTCATAATTATATCCTTAAACTCCAAATATAACAAAAAATTCACCATGAACAAGACAAGAATATAGAGAGAAGAACCCTTAATGTAGGGTAACACCATCAAATACTTCTTAAGGAAGGAATCACTCCACAATCCATGTTTGATACAAAACAATACAATCCAACACATCTCCAATACAATGATACTCATGTGCATTTATATTTTCTCACGAGTATTCCTAGGGATCTATGGTCATATTACACAAGACACCTTCAATATGGGCATAGAAATAACAAGTGAAAGATTTCATGAGTTCAAATGCATGCCAATTTTTTTGAAATTTCAAAATAAAAGGAAATTCAAAATGAAAGAGATTGCAAAAAAAAAAATCTTCAAAATGAACAATAAAAAAATAAAATACTAAAGATGAAAATAAATGCAATCAAGAGTAAATCAGTAGTGAGAAACATAAAACAAAACCTCCTACAAGCTAGCTTCCTTGTGAACATTTCAGAATTTGGCCACTAACAGGGAGGAGATCTAAGTCACCCTCTATGTTTTGCAACCAATATATGCCAAGGCCATGTAACATCCCCACTATAATACCCAGTTTAATTAATGCATAATGAAGATATGAATGTGGCTATGGCCAAGCAATGTAATATGTGAAATGTATTTTCTAAGTTTTAATAAATATATTGTGATACCAACTAATGGGGATATGGAAAAAGATGGGGGATGATTAATATACAAGAAAAGGGGGAGTACCTAGGGAGTGTCTAAGAGGGGTCCAAGGGGGAAATTAATTATGGGTATTAATTCAAACCCATATTTTTGAATTTATTATCATGTGGGGAAAAATTCCATTTTCTATTTGAGTGTATGAAATCCCAATCATGAAACTCTTGTCAGAGGGTGGGTGTAAAAGCCACATCCCATAGTTATATTGGAAGGACGAGACTGAAGAAAAATCAACATTGGGCAGAGTGTGCAGTCAACTGTCTTGGAAAATGTGTATGGTTAGTAACATACAATTTTACACATTCAGGTTTTACTTGAACATCAAGGAGAAAATAGGGTAGTAGAGCTTGGGATCTGGAGAACGAAGATGTAAAAATTATGGATCTTGCTAGAGTGTTTTAAAGCATTTTGGAGTTGAATATTGAATATCCAGGTTATCAAGATTGAAGAGTGAATTCATGAGTGAGTTGCACTATAAAAACAAGTGATTTGTTGTTGTTTTTATTGGATGTTTTTCTGGTAGCGAGTTCCCTTGATTTCCCAACATAGATATTCTTGGTTACCTATGCTAGAGAGAGACCTTGATAAATGAATGGGACACCTGATGGAATGAGAGAAGTGAAGGGGTACATTTCTTGGGCAGGGAAGATCAAGAGGAAGAGAGATGGAGGAATTTCTGGATAGCTGTAGTAGAATACTAGTGGGTTGTGAGGTATTGAGTTGTGAGAGGCACCCTTCTTTTGTGGATTCGTAGCCCCATATTGGGGGTGATTTTTTTTTGAGATCTGGAACAACATGTCTATGGTTGGGTGGAATGTCCTTCCCAAGAAGCTAGTTGCACAAACTTTCTTTTTAAGATAACTACTTATCTATTATGTAAGTTTTCTTATGGGTATTATGACTGTGCATTTTACTCTATGAATGAGAATGATTTTATGTGATATTATAAATGATTTATTTAGCTACATTTATGTGCATTAGAATGATGTAGACACATCTAATTATGGGTATCAGAATCTAGTTAACTATGTGTATAAATTTTGGTTTGTAAGCTACAAGAAATGAATTAGCAAGATTTTTTTTGAATTTATTTGTATTTCATGTAGCAATGTTCCTCGGTTAGGTTGGGGGATGCTACAGATTGGTATCAGAGATTCTGGTTCAACACTGACCTATATGGGCCAAGAGTCAATGCAAATTGAGAAAATTCATGGTTGCAGATTTCGCCTTGTGTTGAATTTGGGGAAAATGGTGAACCGAAGTGGAATACCCAAATTTGTTGGTAGACTCGAGTTAAATTCTTCATAAAAATTGAAGAATGAAATTTATGGCATCAAATTACAGGTTTAAGAGTCAATTTGGCACATAGGGTTGAATTCTTATGTGTTTCATGGCGATCATGAAGTTTGGTAATCAACAACCTAGATTAAATTTGATCGTGAGGATCCAGGGTCAATATTCAATCACAGAAGGTCCAAACATGATGTTCTCGATAGGCCTTTTGTAAGAAGGTTTCAAAAAAATCTTGAATTTGGACATGTGTTCAGGTCCGAAAGGAGGAGTCCGATGGCACACACCTGAAACAACGAGGGTTGTTGATCGATAGTTTCCTCATTCGTTATATTTTCTCAAAAAAGTGGCTTCATAAAGGTCCATTCAAGAAGTCGAGGGGTAACTTCACTTTTTGATGAAGTTAGTTTGACTAAGGTAACTAGTACGTAGTTTTGGAACTTAAGATGATCATGGTCATTTATCGACACGATTGCTGACCATTCGATCTATCAGATGAGCATGTTTTCTTGGAAGGGTTGAGGGCAGAGGTGAATTCCACGTAAGTTTCCATGTGAGCATGCCATGTGAGAGGACTTGTCAGCAAGGGAGAGAGAATCAGATAATACCACATGGTAGTCAGGTGCAGGTTTTCAGAAAGGAGAGGTCCAATGGATCGGAAGGGAGAGTTTATGATGGATTGAAAAGGATGGTTCCCAATAGTATTTAGAAGAAGGATTTTAGAAGGTCTTGTTCTTAGAGAATTTTTTTGATGGGTGAGTCTGATAGAGAGAACTCAATAGGATATTAAAGTTTAGATTTTAGAAGGGTTAATAAACACGGCAAGCCCTGTTTCTGATGGGGTTTTTTTCAATGGCAAGAGTATGAGAAAGAGTTTCCAATAGTCTTGCGGAGGTCTAGCCACAGTTTGGAAAGGATAAGAGGATCAATGATTGGCATTATTCTCGATTCTGAGATTGACGGTAAATTAGTGAATTTTCCATGAAAATTCCAGTTTTTTGAAGGTCTTAAACATGCAGGGTGATTTTGAGGCCTTAAACGATGTTTTTAGGTAATCAAAATCCACATGAACAGAGCGTACCAAGGTACACATTGTCTCTATATCTTAAATAAAATAGCTCATAGATATCTATCCAATGAGCTATTCCAGGTGTGAAACATAGCTCGTATGAGACAATTATAACCTATCGATTTTTTCTAGAAGGCATAATGCCTTGCTTCAAAGTCCGTTTGGGGCACATGATCAGTCTGTGGAAAAATTATGAACCACATAAATTAGCTATGGATCCATATTTGGGTTATGGGTACCTAACAATATATTGGGAGAGAAATAAGATAGTTGTAGCATACAAGGTTAAAAAAGGAAAACAATCCAAACTTTTGAAGACCATAACTTTCTATTCGGAACTTGGAAAATGAATATTCAATGGAAAGGTATTAAGGAGGAGAATCTATCTATTAACCCAAAAAATTAATTTTATAAGTAAAGTTTATAGTCAACTCAAAAGAAGATGACTGGTGGCATTAAAGGGCAGAAAAATTTATGCATTATTTTCCAAAATTGTGTATATATTTGGAAAATTGTGCACATTTTATGCAGAATTTAGAGGTTTAGAAAGGTAGTTTAATTAATGTATGATAACTACAACCATGGAATATTCCCATGGGTCCTAAAATTATAGAGAGGAATTCATAGGTCTGCATGTTAGGATGGGAAATGATAAGACACATTCTAATGGAAGAAGAGACAAACAAGAGCCTGAAACTATGAGGAGCATGCAGAGAGAAGTACAGAGCTATAGGGATGATAATGAAAATATCATGAAATATTAGGAAGAGATACTATAGAGATTGAACAATATGTATAAGAAAGGCAATAAGGACTCTGGCACAAAGCAAGAAACAATTTTAGACAAGTGACAACATCCAAATCCCAGAGCAGAAGGGATGAGCATCAGAATGAAAAAAAATCAAGGAGTAGGAGCAGGTGCCATCATTCCCCAGAGCGATCCACTAAAAGAGCTAATGCCAGTTCAAGGCTAGGGAGTATCCAACATCTATCTCCTTTCAATATATAGAGGAGAAGGCCTAAGGGGGACATCTTGTAAGGTGAACTCAGGAAGATCAATCCACCAACTTTCAATGGTGAGCATAGGAAGGGAGAAGAGGTTGAGGCCTGATTGCTACAAATGAAGAAATATTTCCAGCTGCATGATTTCCCCTCAAGGGTATAAACAAGAATTACAATCTACCACTTGCAAGGAATGAAAAACATGTGGTGGGATCAACTTAATCAAGCCAATCATCTTGATGAGAAGAGGGTCTCATGGAGACAATTCAAAGGGTATTTCCAAGAGAAATATTTTTTGGAGAATTACTATGAAGGGAATATGAAAGAACTCTTTGAAATCAAGTTGGGAAGCATGACAATGGATGAATATGAGAAGAGGTTCTTTGAGTTGCTGAAGTATGCAGAGTTCATAAAAGATGAAAATTCAAAATCCAAAGGTTCCTTAGTGGGTTACCCTCCTTCTATAGAGAAAAGATACAATATGATAACCCAAAAACTTTGGATGAGACTATAAGGAGATAAAATCATCTTTATGAGCAGAGAAGGAGGCCCGTATTCCAAAAGACTTGGAATGACAAGATGAAGGGTAAGAAAGAGAAATGACATAAGGGTTTTAAGCCACCATTTTTCAACAACAACTCCCAAACAAATCAACAAGGACAATCAACCCAAAATGAGCACAAGACAACATATTCATTTCGGAAAAGGCCAAGGTAGAAACCTATACAATGTTGGGTATGTGAGGGAAATCACTTGTATAGGGACTGCCCTCACACAGGAGAAAGAATGAGAACCATCCACAATAATCAGGAGGATGAAATAGTTGAAGATATGGGAGGAAGCATGCCAAGGATTTATGCAACCTTGGACAACAAGAAAGCAAAGTATCAATCCCCCATTATTGAAGTGGAAGGTAAGATTGATAACCATCCCATAGCAAATTTAATTGATTATGGAGCTATCCATAGTTACATAAGCTCTAGAATTGTTGAAATATTTTAGTTGTAAAGGAGTAAGCATAAGAAATATTGGTTAGTTCAGTTAGCCACAGGGGCTAAGAGAAAGATCAATGAGTTGGTTAAATATTTTCCAGTAGACATGAATGGACTCAACAAAAGGTAGATGTGAATATTATACCTTTGGGTTCATATGACTTTCTAATTGTCATGGATTGGTTGGAAAAACAACATGCTATCCTAGATTGTTATAACAATACAATAACTTGTATTGATGAGAAAGGACGACAAGGCAAGATTCAAGGCATTCCAATAGGTGTAGATGTTAGAGAAATTTCATCCATGCAGCTGAAAAAGAGTTTCAGGAAGGGATGTCAATTCTTTGTAGCCCATATGGAAGAGGCAACCAAAAATAAAGTGGTAAGTATTGAAGACCATCCAATATTGAGATATTTTGAATATATTTTTGAGGAAATCCCAAGATTTCCACCAAAGAGGGACATTGATTTCTCTATCGATTTGGTGCCAGGAGTGTTCCCCATGTCCAAGACACCATACAAAATGGGCACACCATAATTGAAAGAGTTGCATATGCATCTTGAAAAACTTTTGAAGAAGGGGTATATACACCCAAGTGTGTCACCTTGGGGAGCCAAAATTCTTTTTATGAAGAGGAAACATGGAACCTTAAGGCTATGTATTGATTTTAGACAACTGAAAAAGGTCACCATCAAGAAAAAGTATCCTTTGCCAATTATTGATGATTTGTTTGACCATATGAAAGGGGAAATAATATTTTCTAAGAGTGAATTGAGGTTGGGTTATCATCAAGCGAGGATAAAGGAAACATATATCAACAAGACAATGTTCAAAACAAAATATATGGGAGTTACAAATTCATGGTAGTTCCATTTGGACTATCAAATTTCCTAGCCGTTTATATGTGTTTAATGAATGAAATGTTCAAGGAGTACCTGGAAAAGTTTGTGATTTTTTTCTTAGATAATATTCTCATCTACTCTAAGTTTGAGGAGGATCATAATAAACATTTAATAATGGTGATAAATGTTTTAAGGGAGCATAAATTGTATGCCAAGTTAAGTAAACACACCTTTTATCAGAACAATATCCACTACTTGGGGCATTATTATTTCAACATATGGGATAACATTTAATCCAAAGAAGATAGAGGCGATTAGAGGATGGACAAATCCAATAAATGTGACAGATAATTTATGGGTATTGTGGGTTATTACCGAATATTCATAAAGGCGTTTTCAAATATTGCGAGCCCAATCACTTCTTTGCAAAAGAAGGGAATAAAATTTGAATGGACTTCTAAGTGTGAATACAGTTTTCAGTAGGTGAAATATATTTTGACAAGTGCACCCATATTAAAGATAGCAAATCCAGTTGAATAATTTGTAGTGGGCATGGTTGTATGCAAGGAAGGTATCGGTGGAGTTCTCATTCAAAAAGATCTTGTGGTATGCTATGAGTCCCATAAATTAAAAGAGCATGAGAGAAATTATGCTACACATGATCTAGAGTTGGCGACCATTGTACATGCATTAAAAATGTGGAGACATTACGTCATGGGTAGGAGACTTGAGCTAATGATATACCATTATGGTCTGAAACATTTATTTGGAAAACCAACATTAAATGTCAGACAAACTAGATGGCTGGAATTTCTTAGTGAGTATGATTTTGAAATTAAACATATCAAAAGAAAATAAAATCAGGTGGTTGATGCACTCAACAAAAGATCTCATGAAATGCATATTTCATCCATCAACATGTAAATGAGATAATTAAAAGATAAAATTATTGAAGCAACAAATTCAAATCAACATTATTTACAAACAAAAGAAAACTTAGAACAAGGCAAATTTACAACATAAATTTAAAAAATATGAATTGAAGGAAGATGTAATCCTCTTGTACAGAGGCAAGGTGTATGTGCCAAATTCCTTGGAACTAAAAAATACAGTGCTAAGAGAAATGCACAATGTGCCATATGATAGGCACCCAGGATATCATAAATCCATTATAGCTATAAGGAGCCAATACTTTTGGTCGGGAATGAAGAAAGAAGTGGCTAACTACATAGCTTGATGTCTAGTAGAGTTCCAGAAGGTAAATACATTGCACAAACATCAAGTGATGATCCATATTTTATGAGTAGAACAAAATGAATACAGATTATTAAAATATGCTTAACACAAAATAACAGAGATATAGTAAAATTGGTTTTCTATTCAATAAGGAAATAAGATGAAACTGTAAAATGCAGCGAAAAACAATCTTGCTGGAATGGTGGCAGCTTATCTCCGAGAAGAGATGTGACGTATGCACTCATTTGAAAGAATATGGTTACAATGAGGCTCTGAAGGCCTTTTACAATAAACAAGAATGTAAAAAACCCTAGAAATCCAAAAACCTAACCCTAGGAGATGAAGCACCAAAAGTCATGTGGGCTTCATTTGGGTAAATTAGTACATCAACTTCCCGAGGTCGTAACGTTTGCATACGATCTCTGTTTTAGGTGCACGATAGCTCGTTGGAAAGTTCTAATCGAGAAGATTTTTTTTTGACTGGTCCATGTAACTGCCTCCAACAATCCCCTGGGCCCCAAATCCCCAAAAAAGGTCGTTTAGGGCCTCAAAACGACCTTGGAAGTTTGGAACCTGAAAAACTGCTGAAAAACTGCCAAAGTGGAAAACAGTTTTTCAAGCCAGTGGAATAGGTGGGTGGCCACCAATATCCACCTGGATCAAGTGAGGCTACTACAACCATTTCTCATTCTAGAATGGAATTCAGAAGTGGTCATCGTAGATTTTATTACAAAGTTGACCAAAATAATGAAGCATCACGATTCAATCATGGTGGTGGTGGAAAAATTGACTAAGGAAACACATTTTATTCCCATGAAGACAACACACAAGGAAAAAAACATTTCAAAGATATACATGAAAGAAGTCACCAAGCACCATGGAGTTCCTATGGAAATAGTTTCAGACAAAGATTCCAAGTTTGAATCCAAATTTTGAAAAGGATTGTTCAAAGGATTTGGGGCAAATCTAAATATTGGTATGATGTATCACCTAGAGTCAGATGGGAAAATATAGAGGACCAATAGGATAATTGAAGACATTCTTATGATGTATGTGATAGACCAACCATCAAAATAAGAAGACTATATCCACTTAGTGGAGCTTTCTTATAATAATGGGTATCAATCCTCATTAAAACTGAGTTCATTTTAAGCTTTGATGGCCATAAATGTAACACACCAGTGAGTCGAGATAACCCAAAAGACATAGCTATCATTGGGTCAGTTTTGTTAAAGGAAATGGAAGAAAAGATGAAAGAGATTAGGAATAATTTGAAGGCTTCCCATGACAGGAAGACAAGTTATGAAGATAAGAACAACGTTTTTAGAGATTTTAAAGTGGGAGAACATTTTTTCCTAAAAGAGAAAGAAAAAAGAAGTTCGATAAGATTGGGTTGCTACCCAAAGTTGGAAGCAAGATATTGCGGGCCTTTTGAAATATTAGAGAAGATAGGGATAGTTTCATACATGATATCATTTCCTAAATCCATGAGAGTGAATAATGTATTTCATGTGTCATTATTAAAGAAATATGTGCTCGACCCTAACCAAGTAATTGATTGGATTGTGATGCAGGTGGAAAATGAAGGGGATTTTCGAGTGGAACTAGTATGCATCTTGGACCAAAAATTCAAAGTGCTCCGAAAGAATCCATAGGGTTGGAAAAGGTTAAATGGACCTACTATGGTCCTGAATATGGAACATGGGAGCATGAAGAAACTATATGGGAGGAATACACACAATTTTTTGTCAATTTTTGAAGAAAATAGAAACTAAAAATTTA